>CM077167.1:11553336-11755022 GCA_039583875.1 Platanthera guangdongensis
CGTTTCCTCTTTGGCGCCATCGAAATGTAATCGGATAGAAATCACCGCGCTTTGCGTTGCCTCCGTGGATCCGGAGTCGGCTTGCGATTCGGAGCTCCGAAGCTCCTCCAATGGCGGATCTAGCTCCTCTTCCTCTTCCTTCCTAGGCTCTCTTTCTCCAAGGTTTGGAGAGAGATCAAGTGATGAAAAGTGTGGATTTTTCTAAGTCAAACCCGTATATCCTCCCAGGAACCATCCCCAGCCGTCGGATCTCAACCTAAGAAAACGAGCGGCTTTGATTCGGGGCTGAAATGCCCAATCTGGGCCGAACACGGCTTGGCACACGCCCGTGTCCAGGCCGTGTGCCGCATTCGCCGTCAAAATCGAATCTTCTGAACACGCACACGGGTATCGAACACGCCCGTGTTCGAGCTGACACGCCCGTGTTCCAGCTGACACGGCCGTGTAGCCGGCCGTGTACCCATGATTTTTCCCCCGTTTTCCAACCCGAGCACTGCACGGGTTCTAGGACACGCCCGTGTCCTTGCCCGTGTCACATTGACACGCCTGGGCCCCCAGGCCGTGTACACGGGACATTTCGTCGAGGGAGAACGACGACTCGATGACACGGCCTTGGACACGCCCGTGTCCTAGGCCGTGTGCCTTGTCTCGACGACCGTCGAGTGAATCTCGACGATTTCACCTTGACGCTCGTCGACACGGGTCGACACGCCGACGACACGCCCGTGTCGCAGGCCGTGTGCCCATTCTCGACGAATCGTCGAGAATAACTCGACGATTTCACGGCTAAGTGTCGACACGGGTCGACACGCCCTGCGACACGCCCGTGTCGCAGGCCGTGTGCCCATTCTCGACGAATCGTCGAGAATAACTCGACGACTTCGCGGCTAAGTGTCGACACACGCTTGACACGCCCTGGGACACGCCCGTGTCCCAGGCCGTGTGCCTTCAGCCCAGAAACCAAAACTGGCCCAAAACGTCCCCTTTGCTCCTTTGAGTTTCGGGGCGTTACAACTCTACCCCCTCTTAAAAGAATTTCGCCCACGAATCACATAAAGTGAAAAACATGCGACAAAACAAAATTTGTACCAGACGGAAGCAACAAAATCCGGATATTCGTCAAGCCAATCGTATTGCATCATCGCTCCCTAGGAGAGCTCCTCACGACCGCAATTGTCCCACCGGACTTTGACCATCCTGATCTCTTTATTGCGTAGCCGCTTGACCTCCGAGTCTTCAATCCGCACGGGCTTGACCTTTGTCGTTAGCCCACTATCCACCGGCACTTGATCGACCGCGATCACTTGCGTAGGCTCTTGCGCGCGCCTTCCTAAGTACCGAAATGTGGAATACATCGTGTAAACCACTTAGCTCCACTGAAAGCTTCACCCTATAGGCCGCTTCTCCCACTCGCTCCAGAACCTCGAACGGTCCAAGGTACCTCGGGCTTAGCTTTTTCAATCGCCGCACCCGCGAGACACCCTTGAACGGCTTGATCTTCAAGTATACATAATCGCCCACAGCGACTCCACGTTCCTGTGCTTGGCATTATAGTACTTTGCTTGCCGGTCCTGAGCCATGAGCAACCTCTCCCGAATGGTTCTTATCAAGGAAGTAGCATCCTCCACTTCCGATCGCTTATACAACTTTGACTCGCCCGTTTCTAACCAAGACAACGGCGTGCGACATCTTCTACCATAAAGGGCCTCGAAAGGCGCCATCTGAATACTTGCTTGGTAGCTGTGTTGTATGCGAACTCCACCAAATAAAGATGGTCCTCCCATTGCTTTCCGAAAGTCCAAGACACACATGCGAAGCATGTCTTCCATGTTCTATTGACCCTCTCGGTCTGCCCATCCGTTTGTGGATGGAAGGCTGTGCTAAACTTCAGCTTTGTTCCCAACATTTGCTGCACCAGCCTCCAATCATTGGACGTGAACCGCCCATCACGGTCACTCACGATGCTGCGGGGCACACCATGAAGCCGTACTATATTATCCACATAAAGCTTCGCCAGCTTCTCCACCGGATCGTCCTTCCTATGCGGAATAAAGTGCGACACCTTCGTTAATCGATCGACCACCACCCAAATGGCGTCGTTCCCCTTCTGCGACCTTGGCAAACCATGCACAAAGTCCATAGAGATGTCGTCGAATTTCCACTCCGGAATAGGCAAGGACTTAAGAAATCCTCCCGGCTTTTGGCACTCCGCCTTTACTAAGGCGCAGGTTTGGCACTTCGCTACGTATAGCGCCACATCCTTCTTCAAACCCGGCCACCAAAATAGCTTCTTGATATCGCGGTACATCTTCGTGCTCCCCGGGTGAATCGAGTACTTGGTATGGTGTGCCTCGTACAACAACTCCACCCGTAAATTGCCCACACTTGGGACGCACAAACGACCGTCTTTCCAAAGCAATCTGTCCTCCACGACGAATTGGGAATTTGACCCATCCAGAGCCTCTATCATGAACTGCTTCATATGAGCATCCATATCCAAAGCCTGCCGAATCCGATCAGCCAGGTCATATTGGACTTCAGTCCAATTCAGCACTGCTTCAGCGCTAGATTGTCTATCCACACAAACAATCTCCAACGCCTCCAGCTCCTGCACCAACCGCTCATCATGCACTGATAGCCAATTCGCTTGAGCTGGGGCTCGGCGACTCAATGCATCCGCAACCGCATTCCCTTTGCCAGGCACGTAGTGGATCTTAAAAGTATAGTCCCCCAGGAACTCCATCCACCTACGCTGCCGCATATTCAAATCTTTCTGATCTATTAGATACTTTAGGCTCTTGTGATCGGTGTAGATGTCAATCTTCACACCGTACAAATAGTGTCTCCACGGCTTCAAGGCAAAAATCACGGCCGCTAACTCCAAGTCATGGACCGGATAATTCCTCTCGTGCACTTTTAGTTGTCTCGAGCCATAAGCTATCACGCTGCCGTGCTGCAGTAGCACGCAACCCAAACCGCTGCCTGAAGCATCGCTATATATCTCATAGCCTTCGGTCCCAACCGGCGAACTCAACACAGGCGCCGTGGTCAACCGACACTTCAATTCCTCAAAAGCTCGCGCGCACTCCGGCGTCCAAACGAACGTATGCTCCTTCCTCGTCAAAGTAGTGAGAGGTAGCGCTATCCGCGAGAAGTTCTCTACGAAGCGCCTATAATAACCGGCAAGCCCCAAAAAGCTCCGGACTTTTGCTACCGTAGCAAGCTCAGGCCACTCCCGTATCGCAACAATCTTCGCCGGATCCACCGCAATACCCTCTCCACTCACTATATGCCCGAGGAACGCCACTGAGGATAGCCAAAACTCGCACTTCGAGAACTTGGCATACAACTGGTTTCTCCTGAGTGTCTCCAACACCAAATGGAGATGCTTGAAGTGATCCTCCTCACTTTGCGAGTATACCAAAATATCGTCGATGAAGACGATCACGAAATGGTCTAGTACTCCCTGAACGTCCTGTTCATCAAGTCCATGAATACTGACGGCGCATTAGTCAGCCCAAACGGCATGACCGTAAACTCATAATGCCCGTATCTCGTACTAAACGCTGTCTTCGGATATCACTCTCCCTTATCCGCAGCTGATAGTACCCAGACTTGAGATCTAACTTCGAGCTACACCGTCGACCCGACTAACTGATCGAAGAGATCATCAATCCGGGGATCGGGTACTTATTCTTCTCAGTCAGCTTGTTTAGCTCCCGATAATCAATACACAATCTCAAGCTTCCGTCCTTCTTCTTAACAAAGAGGACCGGTGCGCTCCAAGGCGAAGAACTCGGGCGCACATACCCTTGCTCCAACAACTCTTGCAGTTGAACCTTCAGCTCCGCCATTTCCTTAGGCGCTAGCCGATACGGAGATCGTGACACATGCTTTGCACCTGGCACTAGCTCGATAGTAAAATCTATCTCCCGTTGTGGCGGGGGCTCCAGGAAGATCTGCAGGGAACACATCAGGGTATTCCGATACCACTGAAATACAATCCATAGCGGGCTTCGGCTTTGCAACCTCCACTAGAGTGAAGAACAGTTCTGCTCCGGCACGAACTGCCTTAACCACTTGAAGAGCAGACATCAATGTTTTGCTCGAACCCTTTAAGCCCTTAAACGTCGTCTCACGACTCGCTCTCCCAGCTTGACTTCCTTGCTACCGCAATCTATATGGGCCTGCTGCTCCGAGAGCCAGTCCATGCCAAATATGACGTCAAACTCCACTAACGGAAGTAAAGACGCCCGCAGGTCGAACTCCTGCTCTCCAATACGAGTCTTAACCTCGCAGATCCTAACCGCTCGCATCGAACACCCATTGGGCAATAACACATCCAACTTGTCCTTCGCCATCGAAGAAGGGACTCCGATGCGTGATATAAATCCTTCGGACAAGAAGGAGTGTGAAGCTCCCGTATCAAAGAGTGCTCGTGCGGGATTTTCACAAATCATTACAAATCCTAAACAAGCAGTGGTAAGGTAACATATACATAACAAGCATATAAAGGAATTGACTTGCTATAAATTAAACCGTACCTGTCACCACGTCAGCTTGTTTAATGGCCTCCTGTTGGCCAAGATTATAGACCCTTGGTTGGGCCGGAGCATAGTGGGATGCGGTCGACTCCACCGCCTTTCCCTTCTCTTTGTAGGTAGCTCCTGGCCTCCTTTCGGACTTAGGACGTCCGCTCCAACAATCACGGGCAAAGTGCCCCGTCTTGCCGCAAGTAAAACACGCACCCGGGGTCCGACCCGTAGTCGCCCCAGAAGCGCCAGAAGGAGCTGGACCCGAAGTCCTATGCTTCTTGAAAGCCCTCCGATAGCCAGACTTCGAAGTAGTCGGCACTTTAAACTCAGACTTCTTTTCACCCAAGCTTTTCTTTGCCTGTACACTCCTCATGTCCTTCTCCAAGGACCGGGCAGTATTGACCAAGGTTAAGAAACCCTGCGTCATCGGCCCCGACAGTAATAGTCTCAGCTCATCCCTCAGACCTTCGTAAAGCGATTAGTCTTGCGCTCCTCATCCATGATGGTAGAGCTCGCATAACGACTCAACCGCGTAAACTCGTGGAGATATTCATCCACGCTTCGCTCACCCTGCACTAACCTCAGGAACTCATTCTCCATTGAAATCCTCTGAGTAGAAGGGAGGTATCTTGCTAAGAACAATTCCGAGAACTCTTCCATCGGAACGTCTATCAATTGTCTTCCTCTCAGATGATGCAGCTCCAAGCCTTCCCACCACATCCTTGCTTCACCGTCCAACAGGAACGTAGCAATGGTGGTCATCTGCCACTCCTCCGTCTCCGTCGCTGTCATGACTCTCTTCACCCTAGAGAGCCAGTCTTCAGCCTGCGATGGGGTTCCCAACCCCGAGAATAACGGAGGGTTAAAGCTCATTACATGCTTCAACTGCCTCTCAGTCGCCCTCCTTGGCACTATTGGTTCTACAACCACTTGCTCCATCCTCCTCGGCTCCGCCTCTTGAAGAGGTACTTGCTCCATCACAGGAGCTGGCTGCTGCGCTTGCCTCCCAGGTTGCGCATTTATCACGGCTAGCACCGCTTCAGCCACCAATCTTATATTTTCAGCCGACAAAGGTATTGCGGGAGCAACTTCTGGTGCACTACTTGCCTCAGAACCTCGGCGTTCTGACGGCCCAACACCACTTCTGGTCACCTATAGTGGTACAAAACACCGTTAAGCGACCAAATAACATTGCAAACAGCAATTATAGGAACACGCAGGTTCCTCAAACACGAGTATTTTCATTCCTAAGTGGACATTCATGGGTTCTCTTTACTGTTATAACGATGACGCACACAATGTGCTCACCACCCCTGAAAAAGAATTCGCCCACGAATTCAATTCAAGCCCGACCAAAACCAGTAGTCTGATACCAAATTGTAACACCCCCTATCCGTCGCATAGCATATAGCAGTAGGTCCGGCCGGGGCCCGACGCCATATACCACAGACAGACCGGGTGGTTACGTATGGAAACCATCCAACCAATCTCAACGTCCTACACAGAGCATTCTAGCGAAGCAATTTATAAGAGTTACAAATCAAGAACCCAGCACAAGCATGAATGTCCACTAAAACCAAAAGGAATGTCAATACAAAATACTCAAAAGTCGGCCTTAAGGCCTTACGAGATGTTTCATTTGTCTATTTACATGATTTACCAACCTCGGCACGCAGGCCGGCCATACATGAATAAAATAGAAAACATTTCCACTTGGGCCTTCGAGGGCCAGCTTCGCAAAAAGGGCTTTAGCCCGCTATTGACCGCTTGGTCCAGCTGCACCTGCAAGCAAACAAACCACCGCACGGTGGCAAACAAAGCAACGGTCAGCAATGCTGACCAAATTATAACGATCCCGCCCCCAACTCGGGGCGGCGATGCTCCTTCCCTGCAGTTCATTAGCACAAGCGAGCAATGCATATAACCATAGCCATCTCATCACAGACGTTGGCTCGTACGGCCACACGTCCCGTGCACTCAGGGCACATTCTCGGCGAACCGGTCGATGTCACGTCAATTAAAGCCATTAACATTCCGGACTCACCACCGCCACTTAGACGGCCATTCCTATGAGCAATTCGTCTTCATGGTATTGGTCACGTCAATTTAAGCCATTGACCACCGAAGACTCACATCTATGCCAACGGCGAGTGCCATGTAACTTTAGGTCTCTCTAACCCGAACGACATAAAGCGGGTACGGCTCCATCTAACCCGTGCTCACATCGCAACGGCAATTTAAGCCATTTGCGCGGGTCAAACTTTCACCGAGTCCCATTCTACCGCAAGACACATAACCCCGTTATGTTCATGTTGGCACTCAGGCCACCAAGTTGGCAAGACCTCGTGTCCGTTCTCGCATACGGACGCTAAACAACGGGGACTTTACATATCTACCCGAAGGAATGCCTCCAACTCTTCGCAAACTCGCGAGAGAGGGCTTCCTATGCTAAGAAAGAAAGCTATCAAGCTCACAAGTGAGGATCGTTACCCTTGCGTTCCTCTTTGGCGCCATCGAAATGTAATCGGATAGAAATCACCGCGCTTGCGTTGCCTCCATGGATCCGGAGTCGGCTTGCGATTCGGAGCTCCAAAGCTCCTCCAATGGCGGATCTAGCTCCTCTTCCTCTAGCCTTGGCTCTTCTTTCTCCAAGGGTTTGGAGAGAGATCAAGTGATGAAAAGTGTGGATTTTTCTAAGTCAAACCCGTGTATATCCTCCCAGGAACCATCCCCAGCCGTCGGATCTCAACCTAAGAAAACGAGCGGCTTTGATTCGGGGCTGAAATGCCCAATCTGGGCCGAACACGGCTTGGCACACGCCCGTGTCCAGGGCCGTGTGCCGCATTCGCCGTCAAAATCGAATCTTCTGAACACGCACACGGGTATCGAACACGCCCGTGTTCGAGCTGACACGCCCGTGTTCCAGCTGACACGGCCGTGTAGCCGGCCGTGTACCCATGATTTTTCCCCCGTTTCCAACCCGAGCACTGCACGGGTTCTAGGACACGCCCGTGTCCTTGCCCGTGTCACATTGACACGCCTGGGCCCCCAGGCCGTGTACACGGGACATTTCGTCGAGGGAGAACGACGACTGGATGACACGGCCTTGGACACGCCCGTGTCCTAGGCCGTGTGCCTTGTCTCGACGACCGTCGAGTGAATCTCGATGATTTCACCTTGACGCTCGTCGACACGGGTCGACACGCCCGACGACACGCCCGTGTCGCGGGCCGTGTGCCCATTCTCGACGAATCGTCGAGAATAACTCGACGATTTCACAGCTAAGTGTCGACACGGGTCGACACGCCCTGCGACACGCCCGTGTCGCAGGCCGTGTGCCCATTCTCGACGAATCGTCGAGAATAACTCGACGACTTCGCGGCTAAGTGTCGACACACGCTTGACACGCCCTGGGACACGCCCGTGTCCCAGGCCGTGTGCCTTCAGCCAGAAACCAAAACTGGCCAAAACGTCCCCCTTTGCTCCTTTGAGTTTCGGGCGTTACAGAAACTATCCCGTCCATTATTTGGAACTAGCGGCGATGATTTTTGCACTCAAGTTGTGGCGACACTACCTTTATGGTGTGAAGGTGGAGATCTATACCGATCATAAGAGCCTAAAGTATCTTTTGGAGCAGAAAGACTTGAACATGCGACAACGAAGGTGGTTGGAGTTCCTTGGAGACTACACTTTCGAGATTTACTATACGCCCGGGAAGGGGAATGTTGTCGCGGATGCGTTGAGTCGGAGGGTTCCGGCTAGAGCGAATTGGTTACAAAGGCATGATGAACGTCTTATCCAGGAGTTGGAGGCGTTAGAGATCTATTGTGTTGACAAGAATTCCACTGCCACTGCATGTTTGAACTGGATCGAGGTGCAATATGACCTTGCGGACCGAGTTCGACGGGCAACGGAGTTGGATGATGATCTCTTACGCTATATGAATGAAGGGGCAGAAGGCAAATTCACCTGGATTGACGGTCTTTTGCGAAAAGAGGGCCGTTTGTGCGTCCCGAATGTGGGGAAACTGAGGGAAGAATTGATTTATGAAGCGCATTTTACAAAGTATTCCATTCACCCCGGGAGCACAAAGATGTTCAACGATATGAAGAAGCTTTTCTGGTGGCCAGGGCTCAAGAAAGATGTTGCACTTTATGTCTCCAAATGCCAAACATGTGCGATGGTGAAGGCGGAATGCCAAAAGCCGGGCGGTTATTTGAAGTCACTGCCGATCCCAGAGTGGAAATTTGATGATATTTCCATGGATTTTGTGCACGGGTTGCCAAGATCGCAGCGAGGAAATGATTCCATTTGGGTGATTGTTGACCGGCTAACGAAAGTGGCACATTTTCTCCCGAACAGGCGTGATGATTCAGTTGAAAGTTTGGCAAAGTTATATGTTGACCAGATTGTGCGGCTTCACGGTGTTCCTCGGAGCATCGTAAGGGATCGAGATGGGCGATTCATGTCAAATGATTGGCGGCTAGTTCACCGACTGTTGGGCACGAAGTTGACTTTCAGTACGGCCTTTCATCCCCAAACGGATGGCCAAACTGAACGTACTAACAGAACAATGGAGGACATGCTCCGAATGTGCGCCCTTGACTTCGGAAAGAGATGGGAAGATCATCTCTATATGGTAGAGTTTGCATATAATAACAGCTACCAGGCGAGCATTGGGATGACACCATATGAAGCTCTATATGGAAGGAAGTGTCGTACTCCCTTGGCTTGGGTAGAAGCGGGTGAAGCTCGGGTTTTTAAACCAAATGAGGTTGATGAAGCAAACTCAACCATCCGGACTATTCGAGAGAGATTGCTTATTGATCAAGATCGACAAGCGAAGTACTACAACGCCAAGCACCGGAACGTGGAATTTGCGGTTGGCGATTGGGTCTACTTGAAGATCAAGCCATTCAAATGTGTCTCCAGGATTCGACGATTGAAAAAGTTGAGTCCAAGATATTTGGGTCCTTTTGAAGTTGTTGAGCGAGTTGGCGAAGCGGCTTATCGGCTAGCTCTGTCGGCAGACTTGGGTGGATTACATGATGTATTTCACATCTAGGTGCTTCGGAAGGCCGTGAAAGATCCAGCTCAAGTGATCGCGGATGATCGTGTGCCGGTGGAGTATGGGCTAACAACGAAAGTTAGACCCATTCAGATCAAAGATCGAGCCGAGAAACAGTTGAGGAACAAGATGGTCGCCATTGTGAAAGTCCGGTGGGACAACTGCGGCTGTGAAGAACTGTCATGGGAGCGAGAGCAAACCATGCGAGAAGAGTTCTCTGAGTTGTTTTTGTAATCTCTAAAGAGGATGTTGTAACATAAAATTTTGCATGTTGTAACATTTTTCTTGCTGGTTACTGTTGTCTTTCCTGTGTCTGAATTTCGAGGACGAAATTTCTTGTAGAAGGGGAGGATTGTAACAGTCCAAATTTCTGAAACAGGAAATTTTTGGGTGACACGGCCGGGG
This sequence comes from Platanthera guangdongensis, assembly GCA_039583875.1. Classification (NCBI taxonomy): domain Eukaryota; kingdom Viridiplantae; phylum Streptophyta; class Magnoliopsida; order Asparagales; family Orchidaceae; genus Platanthera; species Platanthera guangdongensis. Next base: position 11,563,345 of record CM077167.1, read on the forward strand.
ACACGGGCGTGTCCCAGGGCGTGTCGGCGGACACGGCTTGCGATACGGGCGTGTCGCAGGGTGTGTCGAGGTTATGTCGACGGTCGGTATTGGTGTCGACGATTTTTCGCTCGACGATGTGCCGAGAGGGGGCACACGGCCCAGGACACGGGCGTGTCCAAGGCCGTGTCGTGTGCTCGACGACTTTTACTCGACGATCGTCGAGTGTCGAGACGTGAGTGTCGAGTGTCGAGTGTTGAGTGTCGAGAGGTTTGAACATGGCCTGTGACACGGGCGTGTCACAGGGCGTGTCAAATCGGGTCGACGAACTCAGCCCGCCGAAGGATTTCGATAGGGCGTGTCTTTGTGCCGTGTCTGGACACACGGCCTGGGACACGGGCGTGTCACAGGCCGTGTGATGTCTCGGGATGTTTTGGGATTTTTTTTCGCCCAGGCACACGGCCACAGACACGGGCGTGTCTAAAGGCGTGTTGGTGACACGGCCCATGACACGGGCGTGTCCCATGGGCGTGTCACTGGTTTGGATAGGTCGGTTGACCACCGCTTAAGGCACACGGCCTGGGACACGGCCGTGTCACAGGCCGTGTCAGGTCAAATTTAGCATTTCTGGCAGTTTTGTGGCCGTCCATTCCTTCAGCTGAGATCCAAGGGCTGAAGCTTCTTTCCTCTTTTCCTAAAGGCCGAAATCTGAGAAGTTATTCTCATTTACTTGGCCTTTATCTTTCTTCAAGTTGGAGAGAAAGAGAGAGAGAAAGAAGGAGGAAGAAGGGGAAGGGCTGCTGGTGGTGGTGCTGCGGTTTACCGACGAGAGTTCCGAAGCCGGCGTTGCGGAGGAAACTCTCTTGCGAGTCTTTCAAGCACGCTTTGAGGTCATGACACCGAAGCGGTCGTCAAGGGTAACGACTTTTCTTCCTAGCCATGTGAAGGCTTCCTTTTGGCATATCTTGTGATTTCCCCCACCAAGAGGTGGCTGATTTTGGGAATCTTTGGGTGGATGCTTGCAATCCCCTTTGTTAGCATATAGATCTGGAAATGTAGTACGGAATAGGCATGCTGTATGAAGCCCATCTGGACAGGTTGGTCTGGATTGGTGATGTTGCATACGAATCGGAGAAGACTCCGTGATAACGTGTAGTTTAAGGAGTCTACGGGTTATGCCTGCGAAAAGGAGTAGCAGGAAGTACTGGGGTGGTAGCCCAGGAAAAATAGCCATGTGATGTTTTTGGGTCCAACCTGTGAATGAGGCACAGGAAGTACTGGTGTGACCAGGAAAGGCCCTTTGTGATGCTTGATGTCGTAGGGTGTCCACCTATAAAGCGAGTAACAGGAAGTACTGACATGATAGCCAGGAAAGACCCCTGACATTTGTGCTTGTGCGGTGTCCACCTGTGAAGAGAGTCACAGGAAGTACTGGGAGGCCCAGGAAAGACCTGCTGTTATGCTAAGAAAGTGGGTATTGAGAAATACCCAGGCTGTGTGCCAAGAACAGGATTGGTGAGACCGACCTGCGCCTTTGATATAGCCATGAGTACGCTGTACTCAGAGAAGGCAAGGCGATTTGAGCAACGGGGGGTGGAGGATCCGACCTGCGCTATGTCCGTCCGACGTGAGACCAAAAGGTGCGATCTGTTGGAGCGCATTGCAAGAGTCTTCGGCCTACGCGCCATGACACAATGGGGGGCTACAGGCCATCCCGGTGTAGGAAGACTAACTCCGGCTGCACGCCATGGAGTAAATGCTCAAGAGTTTTACCGTTAGGTTGTGACCCTAATACGGTGGTGGGCAAGAACTTTGCCAGAACACCAAGAATGTGCCCTGAGTGCACGAACCGTTGGGCCGGATGGCGAACGGTTGTGATGGCTTGTGTGCGTGAAAGCACATTTTGATGATATATTGTCATACTTGTGATAGAATATGCTTGCAGGGAAGAATACCGCTGTCCCGAGAGAAGGGGTAGGGTCGTTATAATTTGGTCAGCTGAACGCTGACCGTTGCTTTTGTTACCACCGTTGGGTGGATTGTCCCTGTATAGGTGCTGGCGAGCCAAGCGGGACACGTAAAGGCTGATGTTCGTGCTGCTGTTGCTGCGACTACTACTAGCCCTTGAAGGCTATCTGTGTTGTTTTGTGTATCTTTTTCTGTTCATGTGGCCGGCCTGCGCGCCAATTGATTTAGGTCACTGTGTGAAAGCCATGTAAGGCCATAAGGCCAACTCTTTTCACTTGTTGTAAGACATTCCTATAGTGTATAAAATGTGGAGTTTTGTGTTTGGACATTCATGAGGAGTTCAAGTTGTAGTCTAGGCTTCCGCTAGAATGTTTTGTGATAAGTGTGATGCGCTACTCTGGTATCATCCTGTACCTTCACCGCCTGTTTTGTGATATATACTGTGGGGCCCCGACCGGACCTTCTAGAATATACCATATGAACGGATGTGGTTGTTACAATCCGGAGGTTAGGCGACCATGTGATTAGGCGACTTGCTGATCAGCGGACGAAGTTCAACATTGGAATAACGGGCAGTCCGCGCGGCTAGGTTGCGGTTTGGCAGCTTAGCGGTTTAAGCGGACTCAATAATGTAGCAGCAGAGCCGGCGGTTACTCTTTGAGTCCACGCGACTAGTTCTTGCCATGTATTTTTTCTGCTTCCATCGAGTACATCGGCGAATCATGTCTCGACAGGTATGCCTTGTCTTGTAAAGATTTTTTGATAATACAAGATAGTTGCTCTTTTGTTTGCATCTAGCTTACTTGGGCTCGGATAGGTTGAGTGTTCCTACGCCTAGTTTCACATTTTCTACAATTCACAAAATTTTACATGGTATCATAAGGAACATAGCTTGAGCTGGGATTAACTGGTAGTTTGATTTGTTGTTTTTGGAAGTCTAAGTGAACCAGGATTAGTGCAATGGAAGAAGGACTTGTAAGAGATCTTGGAATAGAGCTTCTTACATCGACCAACTTTAAAAAGTAGAAGTTATGTATGGAAAACTATTTGTTGGACGAGGACTTGTGGGAGGTCATCTGTGGAGACGAAAGGTAAGAGGTTACTGCTGCTGGGGGTGCTGAAGCGATGAGAGCGTGGAGGAAGACAAATGCGAAAGCGAAGTTTACTCTCAAGCGGGCTATCTCACCAAAACTCTTTGACCACATCATAGGATGTTGGTCTACTGCGGAGATTTGGACTTCCCACAATGGGTTATTCAATAGGAATAATGCAGTAAGACTATAATTCCTGAAAAATGAGTTGGCGAGAGCCACTCAAGGAGATTTACCTATCTCGACGTTCTTAGTGAAGATGAAGAACTTGTGCGCTAAGATTTCAGCGTTGGACCCAGATGAGCTTATCTCGAAAGCGAAGCTGAAGAGACACATAATTCGCGGTTTGCGGAAGGAGTATGTGACCTTTGTTACTTCTATTCAAGGCTGTGGCACTCAGCCATCTTTGCTAGAGCTGGAGAACCTGCTAACTTCGCATGAGAGCTTAGTTAGACAGATGACTGTAGTCACTATCTCTAATGGAGGCAGTGATGTGTTCTTCTCATTAAAGAAGAAGAGATGGGAGAAGAAGAAGACCGATACTGGTGATGTTCCTTCAACTTCTTATCAGCAAGAGAGGAGTGCTACTCCTAAGCATGACTGTAAGGATAAGATGGATTGGCTTAAGTGTTACAGGTGTAACCAACCAGGTCACTTCAAGAAGGACTGTAAGGTCAAGCTGCAGCCAGGGCATGTAGCAGATAAAGTGGAAGCTGGTTCCAATGCTAAAGAAGCCGGATGGGGAAATGAATTCATGACGGTCACATGTGTTCGTGCCTTGTCCTCCGTCGACTACAAATATGACTGAATAATGGACTCGGGGTGTGGTCATCACCTCACCGGGGACGAGTCGAAGTGCTCTTCTCTGCGAACATTCTCAGGTAGTGAAGCTATCATAACTGCTGATGATACTATTCATGCAGTCGAGAAAAAGAGTGTTATTTTTTTAGGTAGTGATAAGGGTCCACTCACCTTGAGTAGTGTGTATCACATATAAGGTATGAAGAAGAACCTCTTCTCAGTGACTAATACAGTAGACGCAAATTATCGCGTTCTGTTCGGCCCAACAGAAGTGAAGTTTCTCCACAATGTGTCAGCGGTTAAGGTTGACATTGCTCATGTAGGGAGAAGGGTAAGTGACTTGTTTGTGCTATAACCAACGATAGTGCTGCTATCTGGCATGAGCGGCTGGGACACGTTGGGATGGACAAGCTGAAAGCCATGACAGTGAAGAGCCATGTGAAAGGTTTGTCTAAGTTGTCATCCTTCGGTGACGGTCATGTCTGTGCGGGGTGTCAATATGGTAAAGCTCATCGTCTTCTGTTTGGCAAGTCGTTGACCAGAAGTAAAGCACTATTGGAGTGTGTCCATAATGATCTGATGAGGTTGAATGTCACTGCCAGCCTTGGAGGTAGTAGGTGCATGCTTGTGTTGATTGATGACTACTCGAGGTACACTTGGGGGTATTTCATGAAGGAGAAGTCAGACGTGTTCCATTTTTTGTGGAGTTTAAGGAGCTGGTGGTCGACCGACTTGGCCCGCAGGTCAAGAAGTTGAGAACATACAACGGAGATGAGTTCGTTTCAACTAAGTTATCTAACTTCTGCAGGAAGCACAATATCCAAAGGGAGCTCACTTATGCTCATACTCCACAGCAAAATGAAGTAGCAGAGCGAAAGATTTGTCATCTGACGGAGACTTGCAAGTGTTGGCTTCATGCCAAAGGCATTCCAAGGTCCTTCTAGGAGGATGGGATGGCTTGTGCTACCTTTGTCATCAATCAGATGCATCTGAGTCCGATCAATATGAAGTCTCCTTATGAGATGATGTTTAAGGAGAAGCCCAACATCAAATATCTTTGGGTGTTTGGATCGACCTGCTATGTACATGTCCTGGATACTCTCAGGACAAAGTTGGATCCAAAGGTAAGAAAGCTTGTCTTTGTGGGATATGATGAGCGGAAGAAGGGATGAAATGTACGGATCTAGTGACAAAGAAGTTCGTTATTTATAGAGATGTGGTCTTTGACAAGCTGACGTCATATGAAGGTGGCTCCTCTGTGGAGCTACAAAAGAGCAGGTCAGATGGTGGACATGAGGAGGCTGCTATGGATATTCTAGTGAAGCTGCATGTGTCACCACGAGCTCTAGATGTTTCTAGCTATGTGGCGGAGGTTTCCGGTTCAAGAAGCAGGGGGAGCGATGCTCCAAGTTTCCTTGGGAACAGAGCTGATTCAGAAGTGGCAGCAGAGGTGGTCAACAAGGGCTAGACTCTTCAAAGACCGAAGAGGACCATCAAACCACTAGCTCGTTACTGCGAAGCAGGCCCTCTGGGCAAGCGAGAGCCTTCTAGCTTTGAAGACGCCACTGGAGTCAAGAAGTGAGATAACACTATGGATGAGGAGATGACTTCCCTTAGGAAAAACAAGACCTAGGACCTTGTGTCCAAGGTTGATGACATTACTCCCGTGACATGCAAGTGAGTATATAAGCTAAATAAGAAGGCAGATGGGAACATCGAGTGATACAAGTCTCATCTTGTAGCTCGAGGATTTTCTCAGCAGTACGAAGAATATTTTGAAAAGACGTTTAGTCTTATTGCAAAGATGACTTCAGTTCGGGTGGTGATGAACTTGGCGATTTGTCAAGGTTGGAAGATGTGCTAGTTGGACGTAAGAAATGCTTTTCTTTATGGGAAAATAAATAAAGACATCTTCATGGTTTAGCCACCAGGATATATGTCTGAAGATCATCCAAGATACGTCTGCAAGCTTAGGAAAACCCTTTACGTCTTGAAGCAGACTCCGCAGGCATGGTATGAGAAGATCGCAGAATACTTCCAATTCTGCGGTTATTTTGCCACTGATTCAGATTCGAGCCCGTTCATCAAGAAGAGGGGGAACTTCATGTCTTGGTGTTGCTGTACGTGGATGACATGATATCTTCTTTAGATGGCGAGTAGGTATACCAGTAGACATGTCGAACTGATTTTTATCCAGCTGATTAAGATATAGAGAAATAATCATTCCAAAATTTGGTGTCATCAGGCTGACCTTGATTCTGTCAAATAAAATGATTCCACAGTTCACTCTCTTCCAACAGATAATAGCTGTCACCAAACGAAACATGTCCCCTGAAACATAATTGTGTGAACCTGTCTTTCAAAGCAACACTTTCCCAAGAATATCTGTGAGCATCTTTCCCTCATCGTTCATCTCTTTTCGTCTGAAGGAGGTGGACTTTGTGTCCAGATCACAGAAGGAAAGGGCACTACTGTAATTACTATCATCAAGAACATCCTTTTCCTCGACCTCTGACAATCACAAAAATTGAGTTATGAAACTATGCTTCATTCTCACAACAAAATTCCGGACATTGATTTTAACGAGAGAACCATCATGCTTAAGTTCGGCACTCCTGAAGGATTTTAAAACCTCTCTGTCAAGAACACGACACTGTTTCTCCTGAATGAATGAAAGTCCAACGGTTTCCCACCGCTGCTTCTCCCATCGCTACAGCCGATTCAAATAAAGGCCTCAATCTCTGTTGGTGTGCGTAGAGCTGTCACTTAAAACCGAAAATCGTAAACCAAATCGGAATCGAACTGGAACCGCAAAGGACCAGACCGAACCGTTCGCTAATTATCTGGGTTCCGGTCGGAATTTTGGAACCGTGAACAACATTGGTCCGGGTATGGTTCTCTCATTTTATTATCCGAACCGAAACTGGAACCGAACCGCAATATACAAGTCTCAAGCGGTTTCAAAAATTTTAGACATGATCCGAACCAGACCGAAGCAGAACCGAACCGCGGCCCGTTTATTATTGTTTTTTTATAATATTTTCATTAGAATTAATATTATTATAATATTGTTATTTATTATAATTTTTTAATAATATCTATACTTACTTTTAATGGTGAAACTGTAGCGGTTTGAACTCAAACCGTACTCGTACCAAAGGAGGTCAGTTTTGGACAGAACAAAATCGCACCACACCAAAACTGTGCGGTGTGGTTTGAACAATGCATCAACATTACACGATCGTGATCTTTGAGTTTTTGAATATATATTGGAGGTTCACGGTTCATTTTTGCTCTAGGGAGTCGAGAATTCAAATTCCGAATATTATTTAATATCTGTCAAGCAATAGCAATTGATGTTTGGGAATAGTCGAAAAGGAAGGAACCTCTAGCCAAAGAGGAGACGAAAAAGCTACGGAAAATGCAGATAACCTATACTCATTGGCGATAATTAGAATGACACACCCTCTGGAAGAAGCCGGTATGAATGGTGACAACAGTGTGACACGGTTTTATAGATTTTGCACCGCTAAAAACCACACTGCAAACTATGTAGTTTTGTAACGAACGAAATCGCTCAACAACCAAACTGTTTGGTGCGGTTTAAAATCAGTACGATCAGGTGTGGTTTTGCAGTTTCGATTTTTAACTTTCAGTTCTACGTATTATATTACACAGAAAAAGTACTCCCCCTTGATATAACGTGAAATTCTAGCGCCTGGGCCCCAGACTTTGAATTCTCTCTTGCAAAAAATTCTAACGAGTTTAATTTTTCCCTCAGGTATTTTATTTTTAACCTCCCTCATTAATTCTGCCAAGTTTGATTTTGGTTCTGGTTGAAACCGATTGTAACCAGACCAAACCGCATAGAACCAGACTGAACCGTTAGTGGTTGGTTTGGTTTTGGTTCTTGTTAAACCGTAACCGGAACCGTTGATATAGCGGTTCAAAAAATTAAGCTGGAACCGGAACAGAATCAGAACCAGTCAAACAAAATAAGATTTTGATTCTAATTTGAAGAACTGTTATCTTAATGGTTCGGTTCACGATTTTAATAAAATCGGAACCGAACAAGAACCATAACAACTCTAGATGTGCCGTACTTTCTGCCTGCAACAAACCCTCATTTTACCGATTTTGAATTTCCGAATTTAACCAATAAGGTGGGAAATCATCAAATCATTAAATATATCTCGAATATTTTATTTTATTTTATTATTTGTCCGTCAAAAATACAACAAATTGGAGCAGAGAATCCTATTCGCACAACTCTATAAAAATAATAATATAAAATAATATTCTCTCTCCACTCCTGCAGAGAATCATGGAGGCCAGTCTGTTCTTATTAATGCGCACCAAATTCACCTTGCAGTGTGGGATAGGCCAGCCCCACACAGCGGATCGTCTTCACGCGATTGCTACTATATAATTGGGATCCTCTAGCACCGGTCCGACCCTCTCTGCCTTCTGGGAGCATTCGAGGGGAGACGCCGGAGCTCTGAGATCTTGGATCATGGGTTCGTCTATCCTCGAGGTACTTTTTCCGGCCATTAATTTACCTGGATCGCCTCTTTCCGACGATCGTTGCCGTGAAGAGAAGCTATGTATCTCTTTTGATCTGTTGTTTTCTTTGTGTTGATGATGTGATTAGGGTTTCACCAAATCGCTGGCGATGACGGTGCTGTCCGAGATCGGAGACAAGACATTCTTTGCCGCTGCGGTGGGTGAGCTCGAACCTTCTCTATTTGTTTGAATACATCCGAAAACTGGATGTCTACTGACTGATTTTGCCCCAATGGTTGAGGAAATAGTTATGTTACCCCTTTGTGAAGCGATTTGAGTTTGGATCTTTAACTATTTGTATATACTTTTTGTTCTTTGGTTGCGATCCGTGCTACCTATATGCTTCTTCATTTGTTTTTTCGCCTAGGGTTATGAAATCCGATTACTGTATCAGAATCCCTGTTTTTGGTGTTGACTCAACAACGAGCTCCTTGACTATTAATATTTGAGTGGTCATGGATGCCTGTTTACACTCTGATTCTGCTCATTTACTGAAATTCATCTGCAAATTTGCTTTAAGTTCTTGTTAATAGGGGTTATTGTCTCATATGAGCTTTCTATGGCCATCTTAGCACCTGGAATAGTTGATATAACTCATAAAAGCTAGGAGGAGAGAAGTATAAAGAAAGTTATACTTTCTGAATAACTTGTGGAACTTTGAAACAAAGATGGCAAAGGAAAGCTTATACTCGTGATCCATTGTGAAATATTGTGGTTGTTTGTTATAGGCCTATTTCTCATTCAACGGATCAGATCAAACCATACTAAGCGGACGAACTAGTTGAAGAAAGATGCTAGCCAAACGAGAAGACTAGATAATGTTGGGAAGGATGGATGAGAGCCAGCTGTCATTTTTATAAGATCTGTAAATAATAGATATCAAATGTTACCGTTAAGTGTCATTAGCCACTTATAAATATATGTTAGATGTAATAAGACATTTAAGCTAGCAATGAAGTTTTTATTCTTTTAATTCTTCTTTCTCCTGTCTACTTCGTCTCCTCTTGCTCCGGACACCCCTGGCCTTTTGTCTGCCTCAAATGTTTCACTGTTGGAAATAGCATCCAACAATTTGGTGCTCTCGTTCCATTTTCTCTTTCGTAATGAGTGAAGCTACACGCTCCAAAGATGCGCAGAACCAGATTTTGGCAGCTTTCCACAATGAACAAACCTCTCGACAAGCCCAGATCGAGGATCTACATTGCACCTTCACGAACGATCTTCAACTCAAAGAAAACATACTTGTTCAACAAATCACGAAGACTCGCGAGACGGATTTGGAATGGCTATCTTCTCTACAACAAGAAATTCCGGCGTTTCTCGCAGATGACAAGCAACCCGCCAAAGAGATTACTCTAATCATTTGCTTTGATGCATTCGTATTCTTTGCCACTTACTGATGTCCCATCTTCGTCCTCGTCCAACCCATTTCTTGGACAATTTGCAGCAATTACACAACTTAACTTGCCTCTACGACGATGATAGATCCATCCACCGACATTCTTGGACAGTTTGGCACTCTATCAGGAACTTAGGTTGTAAGTTGTAATGCTTCCTTCGCATAAATCCATTCATATTAATTGTCCACGATTTGATGATGGTGATCCAACCAATTGGATGCACGAACTAAAATTATTTTTTCAATATAACAATGTTCGCCTGCAAGATTATTTAGTTTTTGCTGTTATTCGCTTAGACAAACCCGCTTCCCGATGTTTCGTGCCACTCTTTGCGATCATCCCGCTTTAACATTTCCACAGTTTGTCGACCCCATGTGTATGTTGGGTTTTATAGGGGTGGCACAACTCTTGTGCGCGCAACAGAAATAAGAAAACAAGGAAAACCCAAAAGCAAACTGTAGACCTCGCGGTGATCATTAATCAAGAAGTAATGTTGCCATAAATAAATTTATACCTTTATGGGATTGAGTCAATACTCAACCTAGATGCTCCGATTAATTCCAACGAACGACAACGACCGGAGTTCCGAGCATAGAATAATGTCCACGCCTCTGCGAGTATCCACACAAGCACGAAAAACCCTAGACTCTTGTCGCATAAGATCTAGGTCGGAAAGAGGCTTGCCCTCAACGTCTCCACAAAGTACTAGATCCGTTTAAGGAGAGGCGGCGACGACGAAGACGACGCCTTGGAAACACTTTCCTGCAGCGGCTAGCGACGACAGACAGTCGGCGGCGACAAGTGGCGGTCGGCGGCAACGGCGACGACAGTCGCGGATGCGGAACAGTTCCGTCGCGAGGAGATCGTCGTTGTCGGCTTCGCGATTTAGGTCTGGAATGAACAGTCGTATGCTCGGTTCAATAGTAAAATCTTGTTTATACCTTGAACAGAACCGGTTAATGCCAGCAAAGAACGGCCGACCCGGATTTAGAAGAAATAAACCGTCGAGGCAGAATTCGGTGAGTATCAGGTCGATAAATGACGAATCGGCGAATGGTCACGACGAAACACGACGAATCGAAGAGTTGTCACAACGATACACGACGAATCACCGAGTATTACTTCAATACTCGATGAATCGTTGAATAGTCACGACGATACTCGACGAATCCAGCACATTCGTCGAAACCCCTTACCCATACTTGATGAATTTCCCTTGGCTTCTACCGACTATATATCAGCCGACCCATATTCACAATACAAGTCCCGAAATGAAATTTCACCATGTCCAGAACGTCATAGGCTAGGTCCTTCACTCATATCACATAGTCTCATAGTCTCATACTGCGTTGCCAGTGAGGCTACATGCTTGATCACTTTCAGATCACCATGGTAGCACCAACAGTCTCCTACTTGATCTCGAAAGTATCAAACAAAAGATTCACAAACGATGAGCGGCATCTAGCAATGCACCATTGCTCCCCATGCAATAAGAGTTTAAAACTCAAAAGCCATTGTGATCGATGTATCAATGTTGTCATGTCCCTTCGTCCCTTGCATCCGGATAGAACTAAAGGTACAGACCGTGTCACCCTAATAATTGTTCAATCCTAGTTTTCTTGATCTAGAATGGACTTCCAGAAATTGGTGAGTCCAATATCATATATTGATTCAACCAAACATGACTATGTATTTCTCAGTCCCATTCCATCAAGGGGTCCATTGATGCAACTCCTGTTATATAAGAGGACAAATCCCATCTCTGCTCACACAAACACCCAAATGATTCGTAACGTACCCAATAACTATCTTTATCATCCAACTTTCTCAAGACTGGACTTTCGATATCATCAAAGCATGCTCTTACTCACTTAAGTGAGTGTTATGACTTCAGGTTAAAGGACCACAAACATCATTGTCCACTGAGTCATATTTGTGATACGTTCATATAACAATCCACAAAGTATTCTCACGGTAGGTCTGTCCAGTACAACTTGTTCATAACAAGTACCCATGTGATGACTTGATATCACAATATCATGACCTGTGAGGACTGGTCATCAGTCAACTCACATACTAGTTTTAAAGGTATCATCATCGCCCTTAACTTCTAAGATGATACAACGACTAAGGATCTTTAAGAATGAAGCTTCTGGGATCATAGGTTCTCACTTCAAGTCATTACTTGACATATGTAAGCTAACACTCTAAGAGTATTTATACAGTTAACTACTCAATCACGATAGAATAATAACACAATAAAAGAACTTGCAAAAATATATAAATGAAATGTATATAATACTTTTATTCATCAAATGAAATTTTTTACAGACAACAAACATACAATACACAAGACTCAAACTAGAGTTGATCATTCAGGTATCATATACCCATTGATCTAACATGACCATCATTCTTTCTCTGTGCGAGAGCCTTTATCAGTGGATCCACAATATTCTCAGTCGACACTCTGCATATGCTCACATCTGCTCGATCGACAATCTTTCGAATTAGATGGAATCGCCGAAGTATTTGCTTGGAGCGCTTATGAGATCTAGGTTCCGAAGTAAGTGCAATTGCACCGTTATTGTCACAGTAGAGAACTACGAGACAAACAATGCTAGGAACTACATTTAACTCGCCGATGAATTTCCTAATACATACAGCCTCCTTCGCTGCATTTGCAGCGACAATATTCTCGGCCTCAGTTGTAGAATCGACAACTGTCTACTGCTTGGAACTCTTCCAACTAACAACACCTCCATTTAGGCAAAACACAAACCCTGACTGAGACTTTGAATCGTCCCTATCAGTTTGGAAGCTAGCATCCGTGTAACCCTTTATAACGAGCTCTTTCTCTCCGCCGAATACCAAGAACGTATCCTTAGTCCTTCTCAAGTACTTTAGAATATTCTTGACAACAATCCAGTGACTTTCACCGGGATCAGACTGATACCTGCTAGTCATGCTCAAGACATAAGAGACAACGGGTCTAATACATATCATTGCATACATGATTGACCAAATTGACGAAGCATATGAAATTAACTTCATGTGGTCCTTATCTTCATAAGACTTAGGACACTGGTCCTTAGAGAGACTCACACCATGAGACATGAGTAAGAATCCTTTTTTAGACTCAAGCATATTGAACCGCTTCAACACCTTGTCAATGTACGTACTTTGGGTCAAACCAGCAACTTATTCGATCTATCTCTATAGATCTTAATACCTAGTATATAAGTTGCATCACCCAAGTCCTTTATTGAAAAGCAGTCCCCTAGGTTGTTCTTAACAACTTGCAGGTTCGGTTTGTCATTCCCGATAAGCAGTATGTCATCTACACACAATATCAGAAAGATAATTATACTCTCACTAATCCGTTTGTAAACACACGGTTCATCCTCGTTCTTGATAAAATCAAACTTTTTGATCTTTTCATCAAAACGGAGATTCCAACTTCGAGAAGCCTGTTTTAATCAATAAATGGATTTCTGCAACTTGCATATTTTAGTGGATTCACCTGGAGATACAAAATTCTCGGGTTGTGTCATATACACTTCCTCAAGGAGGTTTCCATTTAGGAAAACCGTTTTGACATCCATCTGTTAGATTTCGTCGTCATAATACGCAGTAATAGCAAACAGAATTCTGATTGACTTAACCATGACAACAAGAGAAAAAGTCTCATCATAGTCAATATCATGAATTTGCTTGAAACCTTTAGCCACAAGTCGTCCTTTAAATGTCTGTACATTCCCATCCATGTCAGTCTTCTTCTTGAAGACCCACTTGTACCCTATGAGTTTTACTCCTTCAGGTGGTTCCACCAAGGTCCAAACTTGGTTTTCATACATGCAATCCATTTCAATTTCATGGCCTCAAGACACTTCTTAGAGTCCGGTCCACACATAGCCTCTTGGTATGTTGCTGGCTCATCATCATGATCCATAAGCAACACATTACCTATTTGAGATATGAGAAATCCATATCTCTCGGGCTCAAACCTTGGTCTACCAGATCTACGTGGAACTTGTGTTTCTTGAGCAGGCTCTCCAGCTACAACAACTTGTAGTTCTCGCTCAGGTTCCAATTTCGGTTCATTCACTGTTTCTGGTTTTTGAACTTCTTCAAGTTCTACCTTAGCAGTCTTTCTACTTAAAACTCTTTCTCAAGAAAGACACCAGTTCTCGCGACAAGCATTTTGTCCTCAGACGGTAGGTAGACATAGTACCCTTTAGTTTCTTTAAGATACCCCACAAGATAACACTTATCTGATTTGAGTTCCAGTTTCTCAGGCATTTGACGTCACACGTATGCCTCACAATTCCAAACCTTAATGAACGACATACCAGGCCACTTCCCAGTCCGTATCTCATATGATGTCTTTAGAACCGCTTTCGTTGGAACACGATTTAGTGTTAAAGCAACAGTTTCTAGAGCAAAACCCCAAAAGGAAACAAACAACGTATCATGTCTAATAAAGTACGATTCCTCCGCTCAGACACACCATTATGCTGTGTTGTTCAAGGTGGAGTGAGTTGTGATACAATACCACACTCTTTCAGATAATCACGAAACTCATGACTTAGGTATTCGCCACCTCGATCAGATCAGAGCGCACACATGTTACCAATATTTCTCCAGCGGACAGCGGTTCTCACTAGCACATTCATTTTGGATCTTAAGCCACATCTCCGACCATTAGTTCAAACGCAATGACCTAACAAGTTATACGATGCATTTTCGCTTGCCTGTATGTTTGAGGACCAAAGTAAAAATGAATTTCGTTCCCGTAATGTTGTTTTTAACACCACTACTTTGTGTCATACCATTCCTCCAAAACCTAATCCTGTCACATCCAACTCTAAGATTTCAATAAAACGTCTCATGCCAGGTGAACTTCAGTATCGTCGTGACAGATCTTTGTTATAACTGCGACAAAAAAATACTCTTATGGCCACCGTTGTAAGTGTGAAGGAACACATCTTTATTTCGATTGCACCGAAACTGAAGAGGAAGAGCTCCTCCAGTCTCTAGACGTTTCTTTGGAAGAACCCAATCTTTCGATAGTTAGTATCCACGCCTTACACGGTCCCATGCCAGCACATTGTTTGCGAGTAACCTCCTATTTCAGTAGTCAACCCCTTGAATTTTTGGTAGATGGAGGTAGCTCCCATAATTTCATTTTGATTCAAATGGTCTCTTACCTATGAAGCATGGATACTTCCCCGAAGACAGCGCACCCGTATCAGATACGTATCCGGTATCAGTACATACCCGATACTCAACGGAACACTTATGTGGACACTTGGACTTAGCACATCATTTTGCATATTGTGATAGAAGTCTATTTTTCTAGAGTAAACATAAGTTGGCTCTATGATAAGAAGTGTTGGTACGTCCAATTAAGTTGTGTATCTGTACTAAGTATGTTTTTGGTATTGGTACGTTTCTGTTACAAGTACATGTATTAAACGTGTTGATGCGACACAAGTTATTAACAAAACAGGTAAATTGTCTCTAGACTAACCAAAGATTGAAGCTGTTGATCTCCAACAATGAAGTTGATCTCCAACAATGAAGTTGATCTCCAACAATGAAGTTGATCTCCAACAATGAAGTTGATCTCCAACAATGAAGTTGATTTCCAACAATGAAGAAGAAGAAAAAAAAGACTGATGAGTAAACTTAAGTTTAATTTTATCTTTTTTGGTTAAACATATAAAATGCTAAATTTTGTGATATTTATAAATTCTTAATGTTTGAAAATTTCATGTTATGTTCTATTGATTTGTAGACTTGTACTTCAAGTTATGATTTATGTTTGATGTATCGATGCTTTGAGAACTATTTATTGCATTTGTGATATATATATATATACACACACACACACACACGTGTGTGTGTATGTATAAGGTAGATTTGTTATAAGTTATAACGCACCCTCGGTTTTTAAATTTTGTCATACCGACATGCCGGGTACGTATTGTACCCGGTACCAATACCGGTGCTTCCTAGTCTCTTACCTCCAACTACTTGTCACAGCCATTCAGGCCTTCCGAGTTTATATGGGAAATGGTTCATCTATCATTTGTAAGGGTAATTGTGAAGACCTTACACTTCTTATCGAGGGCCTGTCTTATGTGCTCCAATTATGTCCTGGACCTTCACGGTTCTGATATTATTTTGGGCGCTCCATGGTTACATTCCCTCGTGTTGGTTTCCACTGATTATGATAAAAAACTATAGCATATAAGGGACCAACCGGTTTAATCATCTTACAATCACACAATTCAAAACAAATACTTGAAGTTTCATCTCCCCAACCTTCTCGCCTTATGCATCTCCAAGCCGATGCTTGCTGTTTTCTTTTACGAACAACACCCTCTGTTGATTTTCCTTTATCAACAGAATCTCTACAGAATTTACCATTTGAATTCGCATCTTTAATTTCGCAATTTCAAGACTTCTTTCAAGAGCCTTGTTCGATGCCACCTAGCCGAAGATTGATCACACCATTCCTGTAGCACCTAATTTGGCTCCAACAATGTTAAGCCCTTTGGGTTTTCACACTTCCAAAAATCTGAAATTGAAAAGCTTATTAACGAAATGTTACAAGCCATATTTATTCGACCCAGTACATCGAGCTTTAGAGCACCGGTAATCCTCATTAAAAAAGATGGCTCATGACACTTTTGCATCGATTACCGGGCTTTGAATAAGATTACAATTAAAGATCGTTTTCCGATCCCTACTATCGATGAATTTACTCGTAGTTTTTCAATATTAGATCTTCACGCCTACTATCACCAAATTTAGATGGCCGACTAGGATTTACATAAGACATCTTTTCGAATGCACCATGGTCATTATAAATTTACGGTCATGTCATTTGGCTTATCTAATGCACCATCCACATTTCAGGCCTTGAGGAATGCAATTTTTCAACGGTACTTACAAAATTCATTATGGTTTTTTATGACATTTTGATTCTAAGTATTAACGCACAAGATCATTTCTTTCATCTCAAAATCATGTTTGAACTCCTACAACATCATCGTTTATAGAACTTTCTAAATGCACATCCTCTATTGAATTTCTGGGTCATGGTATTTCTAATGGCACTGTTTATCCGATACAAACCTATATTACGGACATTCTTATTTTTGCCCAGCCAAAATCGCAAAAAGATATTCGTGCCTTTTTGGGTTTAGCCGGGAACTACAGGAAATTCATCTAAAATTTCTCCATACTAACTGCCCCGCTTTCTGATATTCTCAAAACTACACATTTCACTTTGACAGAACATACAGAAAACGCATTTACCATTTTAAAACAATTATTATTTCAAACGTCTATATCGACCCTCCCAAATTTTTTTGTACCATTTAGCATTGAGATCAATGCGTTTGACATTGGAATATGGGCTATTTTACTTCAAAACTCCAAACCAATAGCATATTTGATGCGATCCCGGAGAGTAATCTGACAAGGGGAAGGGCCGACGGAGTTGAGGAAGAGGAAAGAGGGAACAAGAAAAAAACATAGGGAGCAACCCTAAATTCCATACATCCAAGCATGATCAAAAAAAGGTGCAAAACCACCTCTTATAGGTGCGGGTTGCGGATAATGAAAGTACGATGCTAAAATAAACTGTACCACATAACAAAATTCAATTAAGATAATTATGATGTAGGCGAGTCGTCGGTCTCTCCTCATCCAGATGGGCCCGTCATCGTATTCCTCCACGTGTGGACTCGCCACGACGTCTTGTTGGCGTGCGCGTGTCCTGTCGGCATGCACAACCGTAACAATACCGTCGTTTGGAAAATATGCTTTGTTCCCAAGACAGCAGTCGGAGGACTGGAGGCAAAAGCGATCCTAGGGCAGCCACGTAGCTTCGGACTTCAGACGGTAAAACCCAGTAACAAGGACATCCTGCGAGCCAGAGTTCCCCTGAAGATAGCAGCGGCTATCAAGTAGCTCAGCTGGGTAGTACGGTACCAACTGCCGTCTTTTTTCGGACTAAAAGAATCAGGCTAGAAAATGGGCGTGCACCAGAGCGGGTAAAGCCCTCCATCAACATCCTCTACAATAAAAACTCGAGCTCATTTTTCTGCCCATGGTCAGAATGGAACGACTGAGCTAAAACTGTTGCGTTCCTAGGCTGGAGGAAATTGGCGTGGTCGGTCGGTCGGGCTGGTGGCAATCCTATCGGAGGCTGGATGGCGTCGACGAGCGTAGTAGAAAGCTCTTGGTGGTTCATCGGGGAAGGGAAAGGCAGATCGGACGAGCCCGAGAGGGCCTACAACCCCGCCGAGAGGCCGAAGTCTGTGATCCGTTGGGTCGTGCAAAGGGAGACCGGAGTCACCGCCGAGGTAACATAGCTGGCCCCCGTGGAGGAACTGTACGGTCAAAGTCGCCCAATTGACACGTACATCGCCGAGTGTGCGGAGTCAAGCCACCCCCAAAATGACGTTGATACCGCTTAGGAAGAATGCATAGAAGTCCACGGTCACGGAACAGGCCCCCGTGGAGAGAGCCGCGACAGTGCAACGACCTTGAGTCGATCGGTGGCGCCCATCGCCCAGGTGGACCGCAACATCTGGAGAGGGAACCAATGGAAAGCAGAGCCGCTGCACCTGGCGCTCGGAGATGAGGTTGTGGTTTGCGCCTTTGTCCACCATGATGATGATCGGGCGATCCCGCAGTGTGCCCGGGAGCTGCATGATCTGCTGGCCGGAGATCCTGCCCGTCAAGGCACATGATAACTCCAGATGGTGGAATGCAACCACAATGGGGTCGAGGGGTGTATTCCCTGCTAAGAGCTCCAGGGCCTCAAAGTCGGCCAGGGTAACCTTAAGGTCGACGTCGCCGATGATGGCGTGGAACTCCTTCACGGAGCACTCATGGTTAGGAGAGTAGGGTTGGTGGCGCCAAAAACAGAGACCCATGCTGCGAAGCTTATTGTGAGCACTATTCAAGAGGCGTTGAGGGGTCGGTGGGCGGCCCTGCCTGTTTCCCCAAGCCGGAGGCCGCAGTGGAGGAGCCATGGCTGGCGGTCGCCAAGGCGGTCGAGGCTAGTGGCAGTCGGCCGTAAGAGCAGGTGGTCGGAGGGAGAGGTCGGCGTCCACCAGATGCGCCAAATCCATGATGTCGGAGACTGTGTGGGGGTGGTGCGTGCGGAGACGAGAGCGGATATGTGACAGTAGACCCTGCATGAAGACACCCAGATAATGATCGGGCGGTAGCCCGGGGACGTGAGAGATCAAGGAGACGAACTCATCAACATAGTCATCCAGGCCGGCTGTCCGGCGGACGCCGCAAAGACGCTCGATAGCGGAGGAGCCGAAGTTGCGGGTGTCATACCACCGGATCATCTCCTGCTTGAACTCGGGCTAGGAGAGGCACAAGTTGGATTGGTGGAGCCACCGAGCCTAATGGAGGGTCGGGCCGTTCCCTCCAACCACAGCCGTAAACACCTTGTCGTGCTTCATAGTGTAGTTGAGGTCGAAATATTGCTCTTCTTTGGCGATCCAACCCATTGAGTTGACGACGGCAAAAGAGGGAATTTCGAGGGCGAGGGCGGACAAGCCTGAAATGGGCGGCGGAGTGGTCCCATGAGAAATGGGGCGCCAAGGAGAGAGTCGTCGTCCGCGGGTAAGCCGGAGCCGGATGCGACGGAAATAACAGTGACAGACACCTGTAGGGAGACAATCTTGGAGTGGAGGATGTGGAAGGATGCATGCATGAAGGCGATAAGTTGTTCTTGAGCCTCTAAGCGACGACTAAGGGATTTAGAGGCGGTATCTGGAGCGGGGTCTCTGGAGGAGCGAGTGTTGGGAGCCATGGGGCTGAAGACGTCGGACGGAGGCCGAAAGGGGTTGATTTGGCTGAGATTGGAGGAACCTGAGGGCCGGCAGCCTTCCTATGTCAAACCGTGCTCAAAATCAGCGGATCAGGGGGGAGGGGGGACGCCCGGGCATTGGAAGCATCAAAAAGACCCTGACACAGACGCTAGGGTGGATTGTCAGATGTAGCAGAGAGGAAACAGCCAAATCGGCGCAGGATCGGGCGGAAACTGGCCCGGGATCGGGCGGAAACTGCTGCGGGATCAGGCGGAAACTGGTGCGGAATCGGGCGAATCAACGTTGTGGCAGAGCGGAAACAGCGCAGTGAAAATCGCATGGGATCGGGCCCGGGATCAGGCGCAGAACAACGTTGGCGGACGATCACAAAAATCAACGGCGAGATGGAGGGCGGTGAGGCAGGTCAGAACAAATTGATACGATGCAGGAGAGGAATCCGGTGAGGAGAAGTGCTTGCGCTCGCGCAGGCCACGCGTTCGCAGGCCGCCCACGCTCGTGGTTCGGCCGCTCGCGTTGGCGTGCTTCCCGTGTGTGCGCGCCGTTTGCGCGGGCGCGTGCTTGGCTTTGTCCTCCTTCCGGGGTGCTTCTGGGCCTCTGGGCGAGCGCGGATCGTTTGTTTGGAGTGCTTGCCCTTTGTGTTCTTGATCAAAATCTTCCCAGTTTGATTTAGAAAATTCTGGGGGATCCCCATCATTTTCTTTTTCCATCCACTGGTTACAAACAATATAAATGTTGAATGCATGTTTTCTTTTACGTATTTTTAAAAACTGTTTTAAATGTAAGTAGTGTCATACTACCATTCTAGTAGTCTTGTGAAGTCTTCTTGAGCATTCTTGCTTTATTTGATTGATTAGACACTTCAAACATAACTAGTCACTGCTTAACCATGGATATATATATCTTCGCTATCTTCTTCTCATTCAAACATTGGCAACTATGATTTGTTGTTTATTTCCATGGCATTTTTTAAAGATTGTCTTGTTTGATGTTGGTAGCATTGATCAAATTAGTGATAGAAGGGACTTTTTAGATATCAAAGATGTTATCAATGTGTAGTTTTCAACTAGATCGTGATTCTTTGTCTTTTCTTCTCTTTGGACTTCTTATTGATGAGTTGAGTAGGTGTCTTACTTATCTAATCATACAGTTGTTTAAGTTTTATATTAATATTCTCCAAGAAGCTTTAATAAGATAATGTTTTGACGAGTTTTTTACCTCATAAATTTCTGTTCGGTAATAATTGAACTGTTTTTTCCATGTGCAAATTGTGCTAACTGTCTGGATGGCATTTAAATTTTTCGAGTTCATCTGAACTGCTGTGCTTGTAAATGTAGATATTGGCTATGCGTCATCCTCGCAGGCTTGTCTTAGCTGGTTGCATGACATCACTTATTGTAAGTCTTATTTATTTTTTTATTGCTTTCATGTGAAATTCCATGTGATTGAGAGTGAACCGTTTTGGTATATTTTTTTGATTCCACAGATCATGACAATCCTATCCGTCCTTTTGGGTTGGGCTGCACCTAACCTAGTAAGCTGATTGTTTATGAATTATGACTATTGTTCATTTTGAAAAATAGTAGTTTTATTACTTGTTCTTTTTAAAAAAATATTTTGTATTTTTGACAATACATATATTTTTTCATTTTCGAATATTTTAATTTGTTCAATTTATCTTTTGCTATAGCAGGTTTGATTTTTGTTGACTTGATTGCACTTCATTGTGCTCAATAGAACATGTTAGGGTGTGTGAACCAAAGTTATCCCAAGCTTGGGCCATTACATTAGCTGTCAAACTCATTGTCAACCCAAAGCTTAACCCTCTAAGAGAGGATTGACCAATTAATATTTCTATGCCCAACATATGTTTCTTCATTAAGTATTGTACACCAAGAGCTACTTGATTATGTGGAAGTATCTTGGGAGTTATCCACTATCTTGAGGTGAATTAAAGGGCGTCCATTCTAGTATAGTTCTTATATTTTTTTCATTAAAGTCCGAAAATGTTTATGTTCACAAATGAGTTGCTCTAGTGAGAAAAGCAGAGATTGTCTGCTATAATCGATGTATTGATGTGGAAAAATCAAAGACATTTTTGGGGCTATGCAGTGATTTAGCTCATGTGAAAAGAAGCTCTTCAAAAGTCTCTTGAAACTGACAAAATTGTGGGAGGGAATCGTGGGAATGACCCAGGTGATGGTTGTGGCCTACCTGGGGCCCAGCCCGGTTCTGGGACGACCGTAACATAAAAGTGCACTTTTACGTTACGATCGTCCCAGACAGGGCTGGGCCGGGTTTGGGCCCCAGACATGCCTCAACCATCACCTGGGTCATTCCCACGATTGCCTCCCACAATTCTCAGCCTTGGTACCATAACAGTGCCACAACCCATACACCCCAACCCGTCTCCACATCTATTTAACCATGGAGGAGGGATGTTGAGACGCGGATTTGAACCCACGACCTCCTTTCTAAGAGAACTTTCATGATCTCTCATCACCAACTGAACACTCTAATGGTTCTTGCTCTTCTCTTGAGCCCAAACAGCGGCCCCATGCTCCTCATATGCCTCTATGACTCCACCCAAATCGATCTCCGCTCGCCCAACATCTCCCCACATTCTTGCTCTTGCACTACAACTCTACTACAGAACCACGACGCCAGCGCCAACAACACCTTGCGGTTCAGCCCATGTGCAGAGAGCCCTAAACACCTCTTCCCTTGTGGCAAAAACCACGGTTATACCTTATAGGACTTCCTGCAATCTTAATCCTATGTCTACCCGCATCTCCATCCACGACTGCCCATACCTCTGGCTATGTCCATCAACCCTCAGCAAGTTGGCTGCCTATAACATCACAAAAAAGCTCAGCTTGGCCTCCTCCTCCTTTAAGCTCCTCTTGCCTAGACCGCCGCCCGACAGTGTTCGCTGGCGAGAAACATGGTACCAAGTTGGGAGGAGTCTCTTCCTACGTGTTAGGAAAATCCCTTTTTGAGTTGGCGGAACAAAACTATTGATGATAATAGTACTTATACATAATAGGAGGTTGTGAAAATTGCCGAGGAAGATAAAGATACATGGAGCTGTTTAGAAAGAAGAAACAAGAGAAGAGTTGAGAAGAAATGGAATAGGCCGCTCAAAAGGAATTAGAGATCGTTGTTCGAGCGATTGCTGATTTGAACGCGTTCGGGGACGGAGTACCCAATCGCTACTTGGGAAGCATAATGTCATTTTCTAATGCAATGGTCAGTGATCGATCAAAGATCGTTACTCATTGTTCGCCGACCGAGCCTATCTTCTCAGTGCTCAACTAAGGAAGACTCTGCACTTGTCGTTCGCCTACCAAAGCTCAACGTTCACCGACCGAAGCCGATAGAATTTAGTCAATTTACGTTCCTGTCTGTATGCGAAATAGAGTCGTTGCGGAGTTAATAAAGATAAAGCTGTCTCCTGTCACTCCTACCTTATAAGAATTTGGAGTGGGCTACAAGAAGACAGGGCGACCTTGAACCCTCTCCAATTCTCATTGCCTCAGGCCACTATAAGTGTAGTGAGAATTTGAAGTTCAAAGCAGCACAGTGAGGAGGAAGACGAAACGTAAGATTTGTAGTAAATATATATCTAATCTTCTTTTCTTGTGTAAACCGTGTTCTCATCTATTGAGACACCGCTATTTCTCATTTCCTCTTCTAATATTCTCTTTTTTGCTCACTCTCTCAATCTCTTCCTCTTTCACTCTCTGTAAATGTTACATGTTCTGCTTAAAACTTTTGTGAAGGTTTTTTCGCTTCCGAGCTAAAAAGTCTCGGTAAGAGTTACTGAATCTCCATTCAAAAGATTACTGATTTGGTTTTAGAATATCCAGTGTAAAGGATTTTATAGGGTTCTTGAGCCTCCCGTTGGAAAAAGGATCTGCGGCGTTGATTGACAGAGGTTTCCACAATTGTGGAAGAGAAGACTACTGAACATGTGTTATTCCGGGGAACTTCTATAAATTTGTCATCTATGTGCATGCACTTTTCTTTTCTTTTTATTTCTCAGTGATAATTTTGTTACAATTATCCTACTATAACAGAAAATGAGAGAGAACTACCTGCGATTAATCTTCCGTGCCCTAGGAGGTGCTGCCACACCTTCCAAATACCCGGCCAAGGACCGGCTGGGCCTGCCCAGTTCGCCTAGGAGGATGGGGAGGCTGAACCCGTAACCTTCGTCCCCATCTAATGATAAACCGTGCAAAAAGTATTCTGGTTCATAACATTCCCGCCGTCTTCGGAGAAAAGCTTGCCCTCATGCTGAAACCCGGGAGACAAGATAGTGACTTCCTTCAACCACCGGCCCGTCTTACCCAATAGCTTGTGCTTACTCCCACCATGTGTGAACTCCGTGGTCAATTTTTTCCAGTCATTCGTAATTAGATCCAGCTACATCAACCACTGCACTCCCAATACTACATCTGATCCTCGAACCGACAGTAAATGCAAATCCACACGACACTTGAATCCCTGCACCACGAGTGTCACCTTCCTCACAACCCCTGTGCACTGCAGAAGATTTCCATCAGCCACTAGTACCTTGAACACCTTATCCTCTGTTGGCGTGATGGCTAATTTCTTGGCTACCTTGGTGTTGATGAAGTTGTGGGTGCTCCCACTGTCAACCAGTATGGAAACCTTCTGGCCCGACACCTTTCCCGTCATCCTCATCATGGACGGTTTTTCCCCCCCCCATCTAAAGCGTGAACGAAAGCTCCAATCTCTGCTAATTAGAGGACCTCCCTCTCCTCGGATGTGCTGTCCTCGTTGGCCTCTGATCCGTCCTCCTCTTGCTGCATGTATACCTGAACCACCTTACACTTGTGTCCGGGCTCGAATTTCTTGTCGCACGTGTAGCACAGCCCCTTGGTCCATCAATCCTGCATCTCTTACCACGACAATTCGCTTCACTTCCGCTTCCTTCCTTACGGATGGTGCCTGACTGATTCCTAAGGACGCATCCTATTCTCCTTCCTTACTGTTCCCTCGGTAAGCTGTCACCGCCTTGCGTCTTCTTAGTTTTTCCTCCTGCAATCAGGCCATCCCAATGGCATGGGCTAAGCTCCTGGGCTGAAAGGCATGTACCTCATCACTGATCATCTCCTTGAGTCCGACCATGAAACAATACAAAAGCGCCTTCTCCGACCATTGCACTCGGTTAGCTAATCTTTCAAACTCCTTTCTGTACTCGTTGACGGTCTCTGTCCGTCTCAATTTAATCAGCATCATATCAAAGTCCTCATACTTGGTCAGTCCAAATCTCGCGTTGAGTCCATCACAAAATTCCTCCCATGTGGGGTACGGGCCGCTGCTTCCTCCACCATCTAAGCACTGATATGTTTCTCCTTCCAAATGAAAAGAAGCGATTTGCACCCACTGGGGCTTGGGAAGTTCCCCGTACTCAAAAAACACCTCGGCCCTCTCGATCCATTCCAGTGAGTCTCCGTTTTTGTACTTAGGGAATTCCATCCTTGTCAGTCGGGGCTGCACTTGTGGCCGGTGTTGCTGCGGTGCCCGCGCCTCCGCATAATCAGGACGCCGTCCCCAGCCTTGATTCATTCCACTATCCCCCATTCTCCCCTGGCCTTCCCCTGTCTTGCATAATGGGCCTTCGGCCCTAGTGGTTCTCCGCTAACGCTTCTCCTTCCCCTTTGTGCGGAGTTCGTGCGACCCTATGCCCTCCCATGTTGATTCTATTGCCTCCTTCTCCCCAACCCCAATGAAGCTGCCGGAGGGGCTGACAGCCGCCTCTCCCCGTCTCCGCTTGTCGTTGGCTCCTGTCGTCTTCTCGCCAAGCCATAAGCATCTATTGGTTGCCGCTGCTACAAGAGCCTCCGAGTCTCTGGTGAAGCCGCAAGAGCCCCCAGAACCGTCGTCGGCCCCCCAGACGTCGCGTGGATGCTACTCTTGAGCTCGCTAGCCGGGTGCAGCGGTCTCCAACCACTCCAGATTCGTCGATTCCGCCGTTAGAGGCAATCGGTTGGGCCCCTGCTGCCTTCCTCCGGTCGCCTGACGATTCTCCCGCGCTGTTGGGATCGACCACGCCGTCGGCTGTGACCCCCTTGCCGCGATTGAACGACCGCTCGATGCGGCTTAGCTGCTTCCCGAGCGCTTTCATCGCCTCCAAAATAGCTGCGCGGGGTCGTTCCTCTCCGTCGCAGATCTTCTGCGATAACTCCTCTTTCCACGCCTTTATGAGGTCTCGCAAGCCTTGCTGCTGCCCCTCTTCCATCGCCGTGAGGCGTGTGCCATGGGTCGCCATGCTCAACGATGGAGGACACCTCTGATACAAGTTGTTATGATCTATGAAGCACCGACACTTCAAAATGCCCAACGTGTCGGTGTCGGCGAGTCTGACACTCATCCGACTCTCCGACACTCTCCGACACTCGAGTCGAAAATCCGACACGCTGGCTCACGCGGGACTCGCGTGTCCCGCTCAATCGGACTCGCGTGTCCCGCTCAATCGGACACGCGTGTCCCGCTCAATCGGACACGCGTGTCCCGCTCAATCGGACACGCGTGTCCCGCTCAATCGGACACGCGTGTCCCTAAGTTAGCTACTCATGGTGAGGCGAGTGACAATTTGTCTTGAAAGTTCCTTTACCCACTTCTAGCATTTCAAGTAGTGAAAGTAAATCTACTAGTGATGTAGATATTTTCTCTAGAAAAAGGAAGATTGAAATTGGGGAAAAGAGTTTGCATGAGAATTCATTTTTTTTACTGATGATATATAATGGTAATGCGTTAATGTTCTATCATTTTTTGATCATTTGTTATGTTTTGCATTTGAATATTTGATGGGTAATATTTAAATATGACTTAATTTATTTAAATATTTGTTTATTGTTATTTTTTTTATTTTTTGTTAAATGTTTTAGGATTTTCATAATTATAAAAAATGAATATTTAATATACGTGTCCCAGCGTGTTAGAATATAGAATGTTTTGACAATTGACGAGTCGCGTGTCGTGTCGTGTCGTATCGCGCGTCGTGTCGTGTCGTATCGCGTGTCCTGTGTCGGTGTCGGTGCAACATAGGTAATGATTACCCTACTCCTATGATAGAAAACGAGAGAGAACCACCTGCAATTAATCTTCCGTGCCCTAGGAGGTGCCGCCGCACCCCCCAAATATCCAACAGAGGACCGGCTGGGCCCGCCCAGTTCGCCTAGGAGGATGGGGAGACTGAACCCGTTGGTTCAGTCTCCGTAATATTCGTCCTCACCCAATGATAAACCGTGTCGAAACTGTTCCGGTTCATAACATAATTTTTTCTATTTTAACAAAATAATTATAAGTGTGATTCATGGAAACTAGTTACCTCTCGAAAATATTCACCATCAAATTCCCCGATTTTCACTACGTCTGCTGTGTTTGTGGCCACCTGCATGGAGAGAAGAGTCGGGGTGGAGTAGATCTCGAATTCTATAGGTTAGAATAATATTAGGGTTTTATATTATATATATATATATATATTATAATATATAATATATGTATGAAGGAAGGATATGAGCCGTCAATCAATGGATTGCTCCGATGTTCCTCATCCGGTTACGGACCGCGCCCATATTTCTCCACAATGAATTTCCAATTTCGGATCTCTCGGCGTCCATTGATGTGGGTTTTCACAACCCAGGAGAGAACTGAAACCCAACACTTCTTTTTTTCCAAATTCTAAAATGCAAATAATAAACTGCCGCAACCAGTAGAGAAATTTTATGAAGGGTAAGAAATTTTACACGGAGTTGTTGACATTTTAATAACATCAATTAACATTTTAACCCAGGGTACACCAATTTGAAGTCAATGTTAATCACTTTAATTACTTTTACGTGATGGGATTATGTCATCACGGATTTTACTTGCAACTGGAACAGATTTCTCGTCAATGGACGCACCACATTACTACTGTGCTATTCTTTGGCTTTGGGCTTTGGTCGTTATGGGAAGCATTCGCAGGAGACGGGTATATTATTATGCTTAATTGCTATTTTTTAATGTTCCCAACTTATTGAAATGTTGCTTGATATTTGCCTTGTTCCCTTGATTAGGGAATCTGAAGAATTGGCCGAGGTGGAAGCAAAGCTGGTTAGTAAAGGCCTATCTAGTGTCTAGTACCATCATTTAATAAGTGCACTGTTATAGGCAGTCCAAGTTTAGGTAGTGGCAGCCTAAGGTTAATCGTAGCCCGTGAATTTCTCCTTGCAACCCAAATTATTATTGGCAGCCCAAAAAACAACCAAAAACCCTCTTCTCGGCACCGGTCTCCTCCCTCTCCTCTCTAGAAGTTGCTTCTATCGCTCGTTGTCAGCTGCTCGAAACCACTAACCTCCCCAATAACTTTGAGTTTTACTTCAAAATCAGTGTCCATATAAAAAATCCTCGTCTCCAGTGCAAAAGAGCAGCCCTTAAAGGCTTGGAAATCTTCCTTTATGCAGCTAATTCAAAGAGAGGTTGTGGTATTGGAAACAGTTTTCGGAAGAATTGAATTGAATCAGGAATACATTGGCCTGGAACTTCTATTACGCGATGAAACTAATTATTTGTCGATTTCAGCCATCTTTATAAAAAGATGATGAAACAGAAGCACTGCATGTTTCAATCTCAGCATCTTCCAAATTAGACCAACTTAGACCAACTGAGTTTATATAAACTTGCCCCAAATGCAACAGAGTTATCTTCTGTTATGGGTCCACGAATGTTGCCGGAGGAGAGACCGGAGGTGGAGAAGATTGCGATGATGGAGGATACCGTGGAGTCGGAACCGCGGTTGCCTAAGCAGGGTTGTTCGTTGGAGGAGAGAGCCACCAAGATCTCACACAAGGGAATAAGTCTAGAACTTTATTCATTCATACCGATACAAGACCAACTGGGTTCCTTAAATAGAACTTACAATCGACACCAAACAACAAAGAACATTAAAGGAAATAACGATAGACTTGGACATGTGACTAAAAAGGACACGACACAATTAACGACGTCATATAAGGACGTGACTCTTATGACATAATAAAAGCATATTCAAAAATAAATAATAATATGTAATGCCATTATTAGATCCCTAACATCACTCCCGCCTTGCAAAAAGAGGTTGTCCTCAATCTCGAGGGAGGTCAATGGCGTTTGCGTTAACCGATACCCTCATCATCAGAGTCATCGACTTGTAGATAGAAAAATCGTTTGCACCTATGGTTGCGCTTATTCGACTCATCGCAGTTGAAACATAACCCCTTAGCGCGTCGTTCTATCATCTCGTCCCGAGATACTTTACGGACCGGTGGGGGTGGATGCCCCTTGGGATGACCCGGCTGAATGCCATGTCGGTGGTGAAATAGGACTCCTGTTCTAGTTGAAGGCGACGATCGCATAACCTGGACAGACTCATGACAGTCACTAAGTTTGGGGGAGCCTCGAATTCGACATCAAGACGCAGACGTTTACGAAGTCCGACCGTGAAGATGTTGACCTGCATGTCTGGGGGCAATGTGAGATGTGCCAGAAGTAAGCTGAAATTGGTCCAAATATTGTTCTACGGAGCTCGTCTGACGGAGTGTTGTGAGGGCACCGAGGGGGTTGCTGCTAATTGGAGGGCCGAAGCACATGTTGCAAAGTTGCTTGAAGTTGTCCCATGTCAGGCCTGACTGATCAATGAGGAGATGATTGGCCTAAAGCAAGGCTGAGTTGAGAAGGTGGAAGGAGGCCAAAGGAAGTCATTCGGCTGCCGAAGTTTGTTGATGACTAAAGAATTGTTCGCACCTGGTGAGCCAGCCCAAGGGATCTGCTAACCTGTCGTAGGTGGGAAATTTCAACCGGGTATAGCGTGGTAGAATAATAACTTCAGGGCGTAAGAGGGTCTGCGGTGGAGGCTCCTGACGGATGAGCGGTGGTAGCGGAACTTGACTGCTACTGACGTGATCTGTGGGTGGCGTAATAATCACGGGAAGGGAGGCGGTTAGCTCATTTAGCCTGGCAGTGATAGGAGCCATGTCGTCCCGATGCCGGTTTTCCGCATCCCGAAAGCGTGCTTCCATGACGTTCATGACAATCTGCAACATGTCCTGGAGAGCGGCCTTGAAATCGTGCAAGTCCCCCATTGGTTGATTTGCTTGTCGAGAGACGGAGTGGGTGACAGGACGTCTTGAGTCGTTGGCGGCGGCTGAATTTGTGTTGCCACGAGTGCCGCGTCATCTCCCAATGATGGCGGCACAATTTTATTATTTATTTAATTAAATTACGAATTAAACAAGGAATACACAATAGGAAGAAATTCATTCCTATTTCTCCCACACGTGACTGTTGTCCAAAAAAAAGAAGAGCATGAGTACTGTTGGTAGGGCCCGAGGGAAAAATAAAAACGCCTGCTGCTGATTGGCGATTGCAGACAACAGGTTTGACGGTGCTGCAGATGCCACTGAAGATGTCGAACACAGATGGGTTCTCGATTGCACCCGTCGAGCGGCAGGATGTGGACGAGGTTGACGCGTCGTTTTTTTGGGCGGCCAGGAAAGAGCGGTAGCCGGCGACTGGCGCTGGAGGAGCAATTGTCGATCGCTGGAGAGGCACCTGTGATGGCTGCGTCGGTCTCGCTGGGAGGACACTTTCAGAGGGGCTGGCGCCGACGGTGGCTTCGGGCTGCAGCGATGATATCGCGCGGGAGAGCGTCGTGCAGAAGATGATGCGAGATCTGCGTCGGTGTTGTTGGAGTAGCGGCCGAATGAACGGGGCCCACAAGATCGTGTTGGAAACTGGGGCTGCAGGGAGGGCCCAGACGAGGCGTCGACTCCGTGTGGGGTTTCGAATAGGCCCGACGAGGGTTGACGTGGATGCTTACAGTGGGAACACAACAAATGGAGGAAGGATCCCTCAGATACAAAGTTGTTACGGGTCCACGAATGTTGCCGGAGGAGAGACCGGAGGTGGAGAAGATGGTGGTGGTGGATGATACCGTGGAGCCGGAACCGCGGCTGCGTAAGCGGGGTTGCTCGTTGGCGGAGAGAGCGACCAAGATCTCACACAAGAGAACTTTATTCATTCATACTGATACAAGATCAACTGGGTCCTTTAAATAGGACACCAAACAGGAAAGAACATTAAAGGAAATAATGACAGACTTGGACATGCGACTAAAAATGACACGTCACAATTAACGACGTCATATAAGGACGCGACTCTTATGACATAATAAAAGCATATTCGGAGATAAATAATAATACTTGATGCCATTATTGGACCCCTAACATCTTCCAAATCAGGTAATCTTGTGCCGAAGAGATGAGGTGCCTGGAGTAGGATGAGTGGCACTTTCGCTTGCCCTAACATCTTCCAAATCAGGTAATCTTGTGCCGAAGAGATGAGGTACCTGGAGTAAGATGAGTGGCACTTTCGCTTGCCCTAAACCCTACTTTATCGAACACCAAAACCTAGGAAATTGGGCTTGTCGTCGTCACCGGGAGCTATAGCAGGGGCTGTCGTGCTGGAGGAGGAAGTCGCTCGCTGGCGGAAACATTGCAGACTTCCTAGAAGAGTCGCGGGCGGGATTGGGCTGCCAATAGGTGGGAGATAGGAGAAATAAAAGGAGTTTTTTAGATTTTCATGGGATGCCTTTAGCTAAATAGGGGCTGCCTATAACAGCGCTCTTTAATATTGACTTGTTAACGACCTTTTTTCTTACTTTCCTTTCCAAATTTACAGGACGGCAATTGGAAGGCTGGGAGTCCCGGATCCAAGGGAGCTTCTAAGGTTTGTCTGACTGTTATGTCCCTTGTTTTAATCCTTCATTTCCCATCATTTCCCATCATTTCTTTCTTGTAGCATTTCAGCGTCTCTATCTCTATAAAAACTTCAGCTCATACTTTATCATTATGCCGCCATTTGTTGAGTCTTTTTTTTGGTAGATCAATATAGGCTTGGAGTGAAACTATAAGGAAAGACATGATTCACTTAGGCAAGTGAGATTATGACTAAAGATAGGGCACAATAGCGAGAAAGGATTCATATAGCCGACCTCACTATAGTGAGATAAAGGCTCGAGTGTTGTCGTCTTTAGATAACCTCGATTTTGAAATGCTAATCTCCAAAACACCATTTTCTCCCAAACAGTTTTTTCTTATTACCCTTGTGGTCTTTAGATTGATTTAGGGTTTAAGGTTTAGAATTTAGCGTTTTGACTATTATTCACGACTGTGTTGCACCTTCTGAGTAGAAAGGTGACCGTGTCGGTCTTTGAGAGGAGAAAGTCGCAAACCTAGTTAATGATCAAACTCATCACAGCGAATGGGCTTGTTGGAACATTCCTGACTATTAGCGTTTCATAATTAAAAAAAATGTTACCGTGTGATTTTTGTATGGATATGGTTCTCTGAGTTTCTTCATAAGCATACTTAACCGGTTAGGCTCCGTTTGGGGGGACTTATTTTCAGCGATCAGGCGGTTACGACCGCATGTACCGGACCTTAATTAAGGTCCGGTACATGCGGTCGTAACCGCCTGACCGCTGAAAATAAGTCCCCCCAAACGAAGCCTAATCTTCAGCCAACGTAGTTTCTGAATGACTTTTTTTCCCTTCCTGTAGGATAATGATGACTTGAAGAAACTGCAGAAGAGATTTCTGATGCAAATATTCTCGCCTGTCTTTCTGAAGGCAAGCCTTTGATAACCTATTTTTTTAAAAAAATTTGTCTCGTATTAAAAAATTCATATAACTCATCAATTTTAAGTTGGCGGTGTAGATTCTAACAGTTTCTTCGTATATGAATTTATCACCTGTCAATTAATGGCAGGCATTTTCCATCACTTTCTTCGGCGAGTGGGGTGACAGGAGTCAGGTAATGTTTGTTCTTCCTCTTCTTCTATAAACTACTCCTTTCGGCCACAGCCCCCGTACATCACCAATCTCGTTCTTTCAGATTGCTACAATTGGTCTCGCCTCAGATTCCAATCCGTTCGGTGTCTTCCTTGGCGGAATCATGTACGTTCACCCATTCTCGTCATAATTTCCTCACAGCATATCCATCATTTTTCCGAGAGATTTCTCATAATCTTTGTTGCAGAGGACAGGCACTGTGCACCACAGCAGCTGTTTTAGGTGGGAAGAGTTTGGCTACACAGATATCTGAGAAAATGGTATATAATCTTTTATTACTTTTAACTCCTCTAAACCCTAAACTCTGTACTTACAATACCAATCCCTCTTCATAAAATTGCAGGTTTCTCTCTCGAGCGGCATCCTCTTCTTAGTATTTGGTGCCCAGTCGGTTCTCGCCCCAGCAACACATTTATAACTAACTCGCCTGGTCGTCCGTCCCGAGTTCACAATATCGAATTACGAGTTCTTTTTCGTCGGGCAGAGCTGAAAGGTTCCAGTATAAAAGAAAAGCTATAGATGCACAACCAAAAATGCTGAATCTTTACTTTTTTGTTTTTTTGTTTTAGAAAATTGTTATTTGCTTCTTGTTGTTTAAGCTGGCTACTCCCATGCTGGTACTTAGGCCTAATTTGTTAAATGCATTAGTGGCTGTTAGGATGTAGCCGGATGTATTAAATATATTTATAATATTATTACATCATTAATAGTAAGCTTATAAACCTTAGGAATTTATTGATTTATGCCCAGGTTATATGAATCCTTCGTAATTTAAAACGGAAGAATAATTTCATTTCTTCAAATAATGAGATAAAAGTAAAATATGTTTTATAAATAAGAAAACAGGAAATGTAAAGAAGGCTCTGTTTGGTGGTGCAGATCTGGCGCATTCTGTGTTGATGGCACCCTTCGGTTGCAACTGTTTGGCGGTGCGGCGGCCAAACGGTGGCGATCCGCTCCGCCTGCCAATTAAAATCACGAATTCTCACGGATTTCATCCACGTAGAGGAGGCGACAGCGGATTGATTTCCTTGGCGGGAATCCACTGCCCCCTGCCTCAAATCCTACATGGCCTTCTCTTCCTACATTGTTCTCGTCTTTCTCTTTGTTTCCAGTAAGTACTATTATCAATTTGATTTTATTGGATTTGTGAGTCATTGTCCATTTGATCAGGATGCTGGTACTCTTTTGTTGTCATCTATCTGACAATCAAATTCATTTTGAATTCGTTGAGGCTGAATTCTTTTTTTACAGACTGTTTCTTTTAGTTATTCACCCCCTACAGACAATTACGGTCCGGTTCATCCGGTTGTAATCACTTGATTGGTAAAAATAAGTCCCCCTAACCAGAGCCACACTCTTGATTGGTGGGTAAATTTGGATTGCTAACGTTCTGAAAATGTTAGCAATAGATGGAAGTTGGCGTGGACTGGCTTTTTTTCTTGAAGGGCTAAAAGTTAGCTGTTAGGCAAGGCGGAGAAGGCGAGATACAGACTTCTTGGTGAGGCAAAGGATCGTGCATCCCCTCATGCAGCCAAATAAAATAGATGAAGACAAAGACAGCAAGGAGGAAGATGGACAAAAAGAGAGTTCATGGTTTCCTGCTCCATGAGCCTTGGACACATATGGCCTCCTTGTGGTTGTGGCTTTGGGAATGACCTCAAAATATGTGTGCACATATAAATTTTGGCTGCAAATAAAATTTAATCAAATAGATGTGCACATAACCTTGTTTTATTTTAAAATTAAATAATTAATAAATTAGGGGTGCAAGGTGAGTTGAGCCAGCTTGAAAGTGTTTGACAAGCCAGTTGGAAAAAAGCTCTTTTGACTCTCGAGCTTGTGGAGCTCGAGCTCAATTATGAATCGAGCTCTAGTTCACATATTGTTGCTCATGAGCCGATATTTCTGCATTGTTTTAAAAAATTAAAGTATAAAGAAGATATGACTAATGAGCTAAAAAGCCCGTGAGTAACTTGAGCTCGACTCGAGCTTGCGAACTCGATAAGTAGGCTTTGAGCAAAATAATTAATTTCGAGCTAAAAGGATGTTTCAAAAGAGCCAAAAAAAAAGCCTACCCGACAAGCCCTTTTCAAATGACTTATATTTAATTCGTTTTTTTGCCACGTGTCAAAATCGCAAAAATCCCCGACCGCAATCTTTAACCGGAGCCCGGACCCAAGAATTTCTTAATCTCGATTCTTAATCTATTATTACGATATCCTTTTATTTGGAGCTCAAAATAATTAATTTTTATCTAGCTCCACTTAGTTTAGCGAAATTCTTGGGTCCGGGCTCCTTGAAGTCAAGGAGCCCGGACCCAAGAATTTCGCTAAACTAAGTGGAGCTAGATAAAAATTAATTATTTTGAGCTCCAAATAAAAGGATGTTGTAATAATAGATTAAGAATCGAGTTTAATTGAATGATGTGATCACTGTTCTAAAGAAGTTGCATCATTCTCTGACACGACTTTCAATTGATGCCCCTTTTTCCAAGTTACAACACCCAGCTAGATCTCCAAAACTTCGATGTGCGTGGGCATCAGAGAACCACAAAGCATCTGAACTTTCATTTGATGCTACATGTGCGGTCAGTGAAAGATGATAGCCGGTGCAGCCATTTACTGGACGAAAGACGATAATCTCGGTTGTTGGACCCTGCAATGTCCTTAACT
The DNA here is from genome assembly GCA_039583875.1 of Platanthera guangdongensis. Classification (NCBI taxonomy): domain Eukaryota; kingdom Viridiplantae; phylum Streptophyta; class Magnoliopsida; order Asparagales; family Orchidaceae; genus Platanthera; species Platanthera guangdongensis. The sequence goes on from CM077167.1 coordinate 11,598,595, forward strand.
AAGGAGGGCAGAGAACAACGAAGGCAGCTAAAGATCATAGGAGGTTTCACTGCACACCCAAAAAATTTATCAAACACACCCCCTCCAACAATAGTAAAACTCCATGGTCTCTTGATTCCAAGGGAGAAATGAAGAATGAAAGCGAAACAAGGGTCAAAAGAGAGGGTGCTACCTATATCTTGTAGGGTTAGAGCGCTCAAAGTATTCTACAATACCTCATCTATGTATGAAATGGGTATTTATAGTACTTCCAGCGTAGAGCAAGACCCTAGTGTGACACGAACCCGTTAACCTATTCCGAGTCGGCCTCGACACGTGCGGACATATAATAAAATAACCTAACAATCTCCTCCTATGTCCGCCGTGAACCCAGACTTCGAATAGAGGGTGGTTTGTGCAAAGTTCAACCAACTGTGAATCATACACAACCGTGTCCAGCACCTGTTTCAAACAAATTAGACTTAAGCACAGAATAGTATGCACGCATAAGTAAAATAAAAACTCAGCTGCAACACAGAATAGTCTCAGGTACAACAAGACACAGACCCAAAACACCTGCTGTCCCAAACAAACAGAGAGCTAATAGTCCAATCAAACAGTGCATAAAAATAAGAGCTAAACAATGCTATGAGTAGAAGTAGCAAAAGATAAACTACAAATACTCTAAAACTCATCATCCAGAAGATCATCCTGATCTGGATCCCAGTCAATCAGTGCTCCTCCTATCCCAGCAACCCCTGCAATTTCAACAGAGAATTTCATTTCAGAATGAATTCTATCCTTTGCAAATTTGCAAATATCTAGTTCTTACAAAAAAAAGAACTTTGTATTTAAATATTTTAATTTGGCTGGGAGGACACGTTCACATAGTATTATAGTTTTACCTCAGAACCTGATATCTGTTTCAACTGAAACGATTTCAAACTTCTGGACACCGCAGCTATATCTGTGATCCTATATGTAATGTCACGGTTACTGCCCTTCTAAAGTTAATTGGAACTCATCAAGTTTGGAATGGAACCAATCTCCAGAAGAAGAGACAAGACCAAGTCAGATTGTGTTATCAAGTTTGGAATAACACTCTCCTCCAAGGCAAAAGCCGAATCCAGGTGAAGTTGTTAGCATCAAGTTTGGAATGAAACAACTTACCAGATCCGAGCTCAGCAACCAAGAGCATCAACGGAACACAACATGCTTGCTTGACAAAGGAAATCGGAATAATCAAAACTTCCGGACAAAGGCTGAACTGAATCACCTATCGCTGAACTAAGGCCGAACTAAATCGCCTTTAGTCCCATTTCCCCCACAGTTTTGATTAGACGGTCTTTTGGCATTCCTTTCGTCAATGGATCAGCCAGGTTATCCTTTGAACGTACATCGATCAAAGTGATAATTCCTTGTTCTTTCAGATAATTCAACAAGGCATGTTTCAGTCGTACATGTCTCCTCTTAGTATTATAGAGGGTATTCTTAACGACTTGAACTGCTGCTTGATTATCGCAATACAAGCTCAACGAGTTGACTTGTAACTTAGACAAGAGAATGTCTAGAATCAAGTTCCTCATCCAATCTGGCTCTTCACCGGCCAAGGCTAAGGCAAACAACTCGGCTTCCATAGACGACAATGCTATACAGGTCTGTCTTTTGGATTTCCAAGTAATAGCAGCTCCACCCAAAGTGAATATATATCCACTGGTGGACTTGCTGTTCCCGACTTCTGAACACCATGACGCATCAGAGTGTCCCTCCATAGAAGATGGGTAACCAGTGTAGCACAGAGCATGATCTTTAGTACCTTTCAGGTACCTCAGCAGCCTATTTAGGGCTTCCCAATGCTCTTTGCCTGGATTACTGGTAAAACGACTCAGCATGCTAACCGAAAAAATAATGTCTGGTCTAGTACAACTTATGGCATACATGAGACTACCAATTATTTTGGAATATTTGACTTGATCAATGCTGGTCTTTACGTTAGGACTCAAATTCACATTATGATCAAATGGCGTCTCGATCGGCCTACAGTTATCATATCCCCAAGTAGAAAGAAGTTGCTCAATATAATGAGCCTGACTAAGAGTAACTCGACCCTTGTCAACTCTAACCTTCATACCTAATAGGGTATCCACAGGACCAAGGTCCTTCATGTCAAAAACTTCTGCCAGAGTGGATTTAATATCCCTAACTGCAGCAAGATTAGACCCCAAAATCAACATGTCATCTACATATAAGCATATGATGACTGTCAGATTCGACAATGAGCGGTGATAAAGACATTTATCTGAGAGACTGGACTGAAATACGAGGCTCTTTATCACTTGGTCAAACTTCATGTGCCACATCTTAGGCGCTTGTTTAAGCCCATAGATTGATTTATCTAATTTGCACACTTTATCTTTTAGATCTTTCTGCACATAACCTTCAGGTTGTGTCATGTAAATCTCTTCATCAAACTCTCCATTTAAGAAGGCTGTTTTCACATCCATCTGATGAACTATAAAGTTCTCGATAAACGCTAAGGCCAGAAGAATCCTGATAGTCGACAGGTGACACATAGGTGAATAAACATCAAAGTAGTCTATTCCCCCTGTTGTTTATAACCTTTAACTACGAGACGCGCTTTATACATGGCTATAGACCTATCACTATGTAGTTTCTTCTTCAACACCCACTTGCATCCTAGGACTTTAACGCCTTTCGGCAAGTCAACTAGATGCCAAGTATTGTTATGCAACAGCGAGTCCATCTCATCATCAATGGCTTCTGCCCACATCAACGAATCTCTAGATCTCATTGCCTCCTGGTAGGAGAATGGATCATCCTCTAAGTGGTAGGTGACGAAATTCTCACCAAAGTTCTTAGGGATTCTCTCTCTTGTAGATACTCTAAGTGGAACAGTTTCCACCTCTATAGGTTGGGGAGCAGTGCCAGAAGGGCCAACTACAGGTTCTACGATAGATTCTGAAATCATATCATTAGACCCGGAAACAGACAAACCATGATCCTTGACAAATTTATCTTCAAAGAATATGGCATCTCTAGACTCTATCACGATATTCGTGGATAGATCGAAAAATCTGTCGGCTGCACTATCTTCTGCACTACCTAAATAGACGCATGTGGTCGTCCTAGGTCTCACCTTAGGCCTCTTAAGGTCTTGTAATCGCACATATGCGATACAACCCCAAGTCTTTAGAGTATCGTATCTACAAGGATGACCGTGCCACAACTCATACGGGGTAGCAGTGAGCTGAGAATGAGGCACTCTATTCAGAATGTGATTTGCAGCACGAACTGCTTCTCCCCAAAAGGAATTAGGCATGCCAGCTGTTAGGAGCATAGAGTTCAACATTTCTGTCAAAGTTCTAGTTTTACGCTCGGCAACACCATTTGACTGGGGTGAGTAAGAAGCTGTGGTTTCAAGAATTATTCCCTCAGAGGCACAAAATTCCTTGAATCCAGAAATAGTATATTCTCCTCCTCGATCACTTCTAAATCTCTTAATTTTCAGGTTCAACTGATTTTTTACACGAGATTTAAAGGTCTTAAACGTCTCAAAGGCTTCGTCTTTCGATTTTAACAGATACACATGACAATATCTTGAAAAATCGTCTATGAATGTAATCAGATACTTCCTTCCCTCTCTAGTGACGTGGCTACGAAAATCACAGAGGTCTGAATGTATCAACTCAAGAAGTTTCGTGCTCCTAGAAACCGATTTGAATGGTTTTCTAGTAATTTTGGTTTGAGCACACACCTCGCACTTGTCAAATCGAATCGACAGATCTAAGGGAATATTATGACTCTTCGCTAGATCTAGCATTTTCCTATAGTTCACGTGTCCAAGTCTGTTATGTAACAACTTAGGATCAATAAGGTTCGAACTTATTTGGTGAATGCTATCGTTGTTTAAGCTAAGTCTATACATTCCGTTGATCAGGTACGCACACCCAAAATAATGTGAATTTACCGTTAAGGTCATTCTACCGTTTTGAGTTGTGAAGGACATCCCAGCCTTATCTAACAGACTCATAGAAATCAAGTTTTTAGTTAAAGATGGAACTACTTTAACATTATGCAGAAAAAGAGTTTTACCTAATGAGAGGACCAGCTCGGCTGTCCCAGCATGGGTCACCTCAGTCTCTCCTCCATTGCAGTTCTCCACCTTCTCCTGGACCGCCTTGACCTCAGCAAGTAAACCTCTGTCATTCGTCACATGACAGGTAGCACCGCTATCAAGCCACCACTCAGAGGACGAACTGCGGTGACTGCTCCCGATCATAGCCACGAAGGACTTGGGATCTGAGGCATCAACCAGCATGTTCGCCACATTTTGCGGGGCATCCTCCTTTTTCTTCTTAGGAGCCTTGCACTCAGCCGCCCAGTGTCCCCACTTGCCGCAGTTGTGGCACTTGCCCCTCTTCTTTTTGAAAGAAGGCTTTTTAGGCGCCAACTGTGCAGAGGCCTCACCTTTGGGTGCTGGTGGCTTCCTTCGAGGCTTGCTGGGTCGAGAAACGAAGTTGACAGCCTGTGAGGACTGACCAACTTGTTCCAAGCTCTTACCAGCTATGTTTTGATCCTTGATATGAATGAACCTTTTGAGTTCATCCAATGCGATCTTTTCCTTCAGTCTGTGCATTTCAGTCTTGAAGGTCAACCACTCAGGAGGTAGCTTGTTAAGTATCAGACATACAAAGAGATTATCCGAGATATTGGACTTATCGTCCGCCAACTTGAGACGCAGACTCTCCAGTTCAATTATTTGAGAGGTGATTGACGAGTTTAAATTAAACTTAGAAGTGAAGAGTCTCTCGCCAAGGAGAGTCCTCGACAACCCCTCTTCCTTCTGGAAGTGCGCATTCAAGCGATCCCAAATCTCCTTTGCAGTCTTATGACTGCTGTAGGTTAGGGCGAGTCTAGGGTTCAGTGAATTTAGGAGGTAGTCCCTGCAGAAGTCTTCGTCTTTTCTCCACTAAAGTTCGCTCACGTCCTCTTCGGTAGTGGCAAAATCACTCAGGACCGTGTAGAAAATCTCACGTTCCTTCATACCAAGTTGGACGTGCAGCTTCCAAGCGTGGAAGTCGGAGAGATCGAACGACTGAAGCTTGACGATGTCGTAGGAGGTAATCTTCGACATCTCGCTAAAGCTAGAATAGTAAAAACCAGAAAGAAGTCACCTGAGTTGCGCGAAGATGAGACAGGTCTTCGGATCCAATCCAAGTAAATCCAAGAGATTCCTCAGCAAAAAAAGGCCGCAGGTTATCACGACAATACTCAGCAAGGGAGCAAGCTTTGGAACAACACTTTTAGATCTGGAACTCAAAGAACAGGCACTCCTATAGCTGTTGATACTCCAGACAATCACAGTTCTGAACAACACTTTAGATCCAGAGGTCTAAGGAGCCACACATCCAGAAATTTCCTCAAACCTAGTCGTGGTCTGGCGACAAAAAAAAACAAGCACAAAAAAATCTCGATCTGCTTTCCTTGGTCGCAGGCAGAGGATCGCAGAAATAATACAGATCCGGATCCGCCGGCATAAACAGGAACTGGATTCGGTGAAGTCAGAACGAGATCCGGGGATCTGTTATTCACGACGGTGACCTAGATCAGCACTGGAACGTTTTGAATTTCTTCCAGCGATCGGCCCTTTTACCCGATCGACGACAACAGAACAACACAAGACACAGACAGAGTACGGCGGTCTCTTTCTCGATCCACCACAAGCGAAGCACGAGCGATAGAACAGAAGGAAAAACTTTCTGTCGCGATTTCTGGGTATGAGCGTCGAACTAAGCCGAGATCCGTGATTTACCACACGCAGCAACTTCTTCCCGGTCAGATCTTTGACGGAAGTGAAGCTTTTCCTCCTCGATCGGCTGTGACAGTGAGCGACTCGCAAAAACAGCGACGGGATGAAGCAACGATCGGCAGATTCAACGTGGATCACCGATCGGCAAAGTCGGCGGACCTGAAAACAGCGGCAACCGCGCGAAGACTAGCGGCGGAATCTGAAATCGATCGCGATGCCTAGTGCAGAGCACCGTGAACGGCGGATTCGCGAACGGGAGACGAAATCGCTGGTCGCGAAGTCGGGCGCTAGAGCAGCGGCGGGACGGAATCGTGAAATCGCACGGGAGCAGAGCGAAAACCCTAGGCAGCGGTATACTTTGAGAATGTAGGGTTAGAGCGCTCAAAGTATTCTACAATACCTCATCTATGTATGGAATGAGTATTTATAGTACTTCCAGCGTAGAGCAAGACCCTAGTGTGACACGAACCCGTTAACCTATTCCGAGTCGGCCTCGACACGTGCGGACATATAATAAAATAACCTAACATATCTCTATCGTTCTCATGACAAACTATATAAGTGCAAGCAGATATCAATCGCCATCACATAATGGAACCTAAATTATCGAGTGGTTTCAGGAACAAGTGGGTGTGTCAACTCCACTGTTAGACCACAGTCTGTCACCCAAGCACTATATATGTAGTGTCGTGGGGAGACGACTGCTATTATCAGAGAAAAATTAGAATTTGTACAAAATGGAAAAATGTTTTCGTAAAAAATGAAATTTATCTTTGTAAACGATAGATATATATGCCTACCCTCACGCGGGATAGAGCAAGAGATAGTGGATAAAACATATTTAGTAGAAACACTAAATATCTAGTTTTGTAATTTATATGTGATAATCTCTTGTGTCATTGGTCACCAAGAGACGCACTATCTTTTACCAAAAAACACACTAGTGTAGAAGAGTCTACGCATCTCAGAGGAGTGTTGTATATAGTGGAGTTCTCGGCGAAAGATCGGTGGCGTGAGCGAGATGATTCTTTGTAAAGCAAAGAGCGAGAAGAGAAAATAACAGAAATGAAGAAGTTTGAGGGGTGAGAAAAACGTGAAAGGAGAATTGGCCTCGCTCATGAAATAGGTTTTGAGATGAATAATTGAACAATCAAAGTAAATAAGGAGTACGACGCTCATCTTTCAACACTCTGGTACATATGGTTGAATGTGCCAATAACAGATCATCGTGTTGTTTTGGGTCAGACTGTGTTAGTGTTTTAGAGTTTTAGAGATTTGTGCAATTTTGATGGAGACACATATGACTAGAGATCTTTCTAAATAGTTACTAAATCCACTCATGACCATCGGCGAACTCGCATAGTTCTGCCCGGGTTCCGCGCCTTTTGAAAATAGACATACTATATTTCATTTTTTTAAAAAAGTGTTCAACATAGAAGTTGTAGATCTCGTCAAGATCTACAACTTTCATGTCGAACACTTTTTCTAAAAATGTCATATATTAGATCTATTTTCAAAAGACGTGTGTTCCGTATTTTGGGATGCTATTAGCAGTCATATTATGTATGTTTTTTATTATTTTGCTGGACTGTCAATATCCAAAGTTGAGCTGCCAATATAAACGCCCTAAAAATTCATCCTCTCCTGAAAATGATTTTCCTCCAAGAATTTGAATTCTCCACATGATTTTTAGCTTTTCTCATCACTTGTAAAGTCCAAACACCACAAAGACTACATAAAATAATATTGGTGTAAATATGAATTAATAATATTCTAGCAAAATATTGAAGTTTGAAAACTGGACATCCAATATTTGTTAAATCCAATTCACTTTATTATGAAATAACTTTTGAATATGTTGTGATTCTTAAAGAGTGGTGTTAGGGATACATCACGAAGTACCCAATATCGCTATGTACACACCAAACACTATTTGCACACCAATTATAAATGAAGAAGCCGTTTCAACATTCATACAAAAAAATCATTAGTGATTAAAAAAGTATGGTAAATAACCCATTACACAAAATATTTGAGTTTTAAAAAACTACATTTGAACTCAATTTCTTGTACATCCCATTATCCTACATAAAAAATGAAATTATGTAATATTGGATTATATTCAATATAATTTAGAGTAGTAAAAATACAAGTTTTTACCTAGGTGGAGTGTAATATTGTTATATTGTTGATCATCCAACAAACGTTTAATGTGAACTTATCTGCACAAGATATATTAGCATAAAATTAAGGTATTGCTTATGTCTAATAATAATAATAATAATAAATAAGTATTTCTCATTTTAAAGATCTGTCAAATTAATTATTTTGTCCACTTATTCTTTGTTATCGGCTTTTCTAACTCTATAAATGTAAGACAAGTCTCACTCTTACCCATTTGTTGCATGATATCTCCTCCACGTGATGATTAGTGGAGATACGAGACAATCTTCCTGCATCAATAATTGAATGAAGTAATTATCATTCACAAATCAAGTATAGTTTTTCGTCTTTCCGGAGGGGAAGAATGCAAATGTAAAAAATGTGAATTACTAAACCTTTTGAGTAATGAGCAATTTCCACATTATAACTAATGAAGGACAGGCGTCACACCCGCTTGCCACCCTGGAGTCCCAGCAGGGGGCCCACCTTGGCGTCGCACCAAGGCAGCTTTATCATGTCTGCGGGCTGTACACCCCAACCCATTTCACCGGTCCCACCACAAGGCCGGTCAGGGGCAGATCCAGGAATTTTAGTTAGGGGGGGCCCAGTCACCAAGCGAAGGCAAATAAATTTTGAAATAAAATTTTAAATCGACAAAATATAACCATGATCTCGGTTATTTAGTGTTTTTGAATGATTAAGTTATGCATTTTACGATGTTGCCGGCCGCCGGGCACAAACATAAGAAATTGTATATTCAGCAAAAGAAGAAATTATTGCGATTTCACCTATTAATGGATTTCACAGCAGTTATTCAGCTAAATATTCAGAGGTAAAACCATGATCTCGGTTATTGATTTGCATTTGGGCATTTGGTGATTTAATAGATTTTCTTGATATTCAATGTACATGAATGATGAATATACAGATTTGGTCATTTTCATTCACCAAATTTAACAATGTAAATGACATTATGCATTTATACATTTGATAATTTTTGATCCACTGCTTCTGTCTACACTCTACAGATCTCGGTTGCCTCTGCTGGTGATTCCAAAGCCCAATGGAGAGGAGGCAGAGCCGCAGAGCTAAATGATGCAGAGTTTGAAAGAAGATTACTTTGACACAATTTATTGACTTGCAGCAAGAGTGCAATCATGTAGCGAGACTCTTAGCATACAGTTTTAGCATACAATTTTAGCATACATCACAGTAATTAGTTGGATCAGTAATGATCTAAAGAAAAACTGAACTCAAAAATAATTTTAGCATACAGTTGAAGCAGTAATGATCTAAAGAAAAAAGGGGTAAAACTGAACTAAAGAAAATAGCATCTAGGCGAGCTTTGCAAGAAGAACTGAAGAAGGAATGGGCTTACCAGAAGCATGGTTTGCAGTTGACTGAGGCGGGCGGAGAGGAGGAGATCGCCTGCCTGCTGCCTGTTGGATATATGCTGGCGAGGAGCTAAGGAGTGAGGCCTTCCTACTGGATATATGATGGCGGGACCGCGTGAGGAGTTGAGAGGAGAACTGGAGTCAGGAGAAGAGGATGGATCGGGGAGAAGACGACGGAATGAGGAGAAAACTTGCTGGACAGTGCTTGCGTCGAAGGGGAAGAAATGCGCTTTCGGCGTGGGTGGCAGTCGAGGAGCTGAGGAGAGCCTACTGGCGGGAGGAGTTGAGGGGAAAAGAGAGGAGATATCGTATAAACGCAGGACAAAGGCAGGATTTTGCGCTGGAAAACCCGCTGGAGAAGATAGCAATGCCTTAGTCGCTGGATTATAACTTGCTGATAAATGCTGCCACGCTGGATGCCTGAATAACCTGCTGGATAAAAGCAAGGATTTGCTAAAATGATGAAAATGCATGGGGGAGCGGGATAGATAAGGTGGCCGGATAGGAGTGCTGTGTAAAAAGTCAAGCCTACATCATGTTTTAATGAGGTTTTTAATGAGGATTTTTGGCATGAGCTGGCAGGAAGACTAAAATGCCCCCAACACTTATATCCATAAACTTGTTTTAAAAAATTTTGGGGGGGGGGGGCCCGGGCCCCCATGGGCCCCCCCTTGGATCCGCCCCTGGGGCCGGTGGGTTGTTGAGGTTGAGGCTCGATCCCCCGACCTCCTTGATAAAGAGTCCTCAGGCGGACTCTCATCACCAACCGATCCGTGATAAAGAGTCCTCAAGCGGATCTGTTGGTGATGAGAGTTCGCATGATGACTCTTTATCAAGGAGGTCGGGGGATGGATCCCCAACCTCAACAACCCACCGGCCCTGTGGTGGGATCAATGAGATGGGTTGGGGTGTATGACCCGCGGGCCTGATAAAGCCGCCTTGGTGCGATGCCAAGATGGGGCCCCTGGTGGGACTCTAGGGTGGCAGACAGGTGTGACGCCTGTCCTGCATCTTGTTACGATCAATAATCGAATGTCTTACATTGACGTCCACTTGTCGAGTGTAGCCGGTACTTCAATAAAATCCAAAGATGTAAGAAGTTCTGTCGTCTCACATTACAGAATAGGTTATTATATAAAAATTTTAAAGTTTCCATTTCACTTGCAAGACCTCTCCGCACTTTAGCCAATTTCCACACATTTTAAGTGCTTGACTTATCACTCAATAACCACATTGCTCATCACAAATTACATTTACAACATCAATTATATATTTAGATATATATGGAGCCATTTTTGAACGAATGCACTCAACCAGTTTATTTGTTCCGGTTTTTCTTCTTGGAATTAGTTTCTTAGATTTATGTTGTACTTAATGTTTCACTATCAAAACATGCTCAAACAATGATAGTTTTTGTGTTGTGGATTTGTAATCATCTTTGAATTTCTTATAGCTTTCACGTGTCATTCCTTTTAATTTTAAGGGCATTAATGATTCCTTTGTTTGAGTGGTCATGGGTTCCATTGCTCCACACAACTTTCATTTTATTTTATTCCTTTGAGATTCGATAATAGTATTCTATTTTTGTAGTAAACCGCCTAACTCTATTTGTACAATTTTAACTGGTTTATCCTCTTTTATTTTTGTAGCTTTGTATGTTGTAGTTTGTAAAGTAAGTTGATGCTCATGTTTATGAACTATTCATAGAGGGAATGCCAACGAATTATTCATGTAAGTCATTAATTCCTAGGCACATGACAATCTCATTGTGTTCCACATTTTATGCAAACATTTAGTGGCTTCTGGACCACCACGCATGTCCAATTCTTCTTTTTTATTGCATTTGATTGAGGGAATACCACTTATATGACAACTATCAAAGAAATCTCCATGTCAACTATCAATGTACTGGGCAAAGAAGTAAAATCTAACACACTTTTAATTCAATCGAAGACCCATTTGTAGACATGAAAGTAAATGCGAAGAAAAATGTCAATTTGGTAGTTGTCAAATCAACTATAAAAGGTAAAGACAATCTGTAATGATTAGTCTTATATGTGCAATCTATGATAAAAACATCCAGAAACATATTGTTTAACTGAATAGAAATTGGGTGAGCAAAAAACAAGCTATTTAAAGCAGTACTAACAAGATTCACATGATTATAACTTGTGTGCTCTGCATCTATAATGCATTTTTTAAGAAATTAAATTGGAGTGCTATCATTCAACTCCTTGTACAGCCTCATCTTTTCATTGTAGATGATTTTTTTGATGAAAGTGTAAGGATTCCTCTTTTTCAAAATAGAAAGTATTTTTCTAGGCTTAACACAAGATTCATACATCTTTTCAACGATCTTTTGTTCATTTTGATTTAATTTGTCTGCATAACTGTATACCTCAAAATGAACAAATACATGATTATGCATTCCACATTTAACTTATAAGTTTTATTCCTCAACACATACATTTTTTGTCCTAATAGAGAGGAAGAACATCAACACTGTTTTGAGCTAGTTTTTCTTTAAAATTTTCGCTGTATCTTTTGAATGGACACAAGAGCAACTAGATATGTCACAACCGAGAAAAACCTTAGGCTTAATTCTACCATCAAGCTTATCTGCTCTTTGAACTAAAATCACAAAACTCAATCCTTTGACGACATTGCAAGTCCGTTGAACCAAATTCTCTTTACTAGGAAATATGGTGTCAGTGATAAAGTGCATTCCGACATTTACTTGATAGCATTTACATGAGTCACTCATTAACAACAATGTATGTTCATGATTCATTTTAACATATACAGAATCAAAACAAGTGACATATTTATAATCCAAATAAATAATATAACACTCGAATCGAAACACAAACATACCACTAATCATTAACAACTACCATAACATTTTAAAAACAAGATATCTAAACAAAAGAACAATAAAAATTTGCCTTCAATGGGGTTATATGACCGCCAGAATGCTATCAGATCTAGTGAAATCTGCAATACAATGGACACTCATCAACAAAATTGAATGAGATGATAAAAAACAATGAATGATATAAACTGAGTGTACATAACCTGCCGACATCAGAATCAGTCGCCAGTCGACCCCAATGTTGTCGGAAAGGTATGGAGGCAACTACGAGAAATGAGAGAAGGATGGGGAGGAAGGAAATTGGCGGCGGTAGGGTTTGCAAGCTATGCAGTGTGTGTATGTGTGTGAATTTCGACGGCTATCGGCGAGGGGGGGGGGGGGGGGGTGGGGAAGAACGCTGATCGGCAAGAAGACCTTGAGTCGCGCAACGACATAGAGTGTGGGTCGGACTGGGCTAGGCATAACATATAGAGAGAAAGGAAATAATCAAAGGTTTAAAGGGTTTTGACTAATTTAATGGTGTGTACATAATCATTTCTGATGTGCCCGTCTTCTTAAATCAAAATTGTGTTTATTCTTATCCATTTTCGAGCGCATGCTGAAATTTTTGTGGTGCTTGCAACAGAGTTTTTTCAATTGAAAACATATATAATTTGCAGCATGAAAATAACAAATTTGTTTAGCATATTGGTGCTCGTGGCAATTTGAATTACACTTGAAGCACTTCTATGGAAAACATTTTTTTCATTGCGTATATCATATCATAAAGTAACCTAATCATATTTTTAAAGTGAATTATTATGTTATTCCCAAAACATTTGCATGTGGGCCAATGACCTTTTAATGAGAAGGTACACTTAACACCTAAGAAATCTATTAAAAAGCATTTTATTTGGTTAAGGCTGCCTCTATAATGAGTTTTACTTGTCTTTTTTAATCTCTAAGGGGTCATTAAACTATAGGCAAAATTACAAAATAAATCCATAAATTTTAGGCCATTAAACTTTCCATTTGGGTTAAATGGGTATTTGAGTTTCTTAAAAACACTCAAATTTGTCCCCAACTCATTTTGTTTCAAAAGTTAATCCTAATTTGAGTGTCCGTATGCTGCGTAGAAGCAACCAAGGCGTCACGTAGGAGCCACCTAAGCACCATGCATCCATGTAAATGTTTCCATTAAGTTTTGTGACTTCATGAGTTGAATGATTAATTTGAGTTCTTTTAGAAAATTCAGTGATTGATTTTATTCAAATAAAAGTTTAAAGACCGATCTCAAAAAGCACGTGAAATTTAGGAACTGATCTAAAAAATACGTGAAATTTAGACTCCATTTGGGGTGGCGGTGGCGGTCGTGAATGTTGTGCTTATGAACCGTCGTTCGTGAACGCTCAACCTCACCTGAGGAACTTCATCAACTTGTATGTTCAAAACTGGTTTTCTTTTCTTGGTGGTGGTCGTAATCGTTGTCATGCCAAACATACATTCTATGACAATGACGTTTTTGTCAAAACTCATAGGAGCAAAAACGATGCGCCAAACAGAGCCTTAGAGACTGATTTTGTAATTGAAAAATGTCAGATATACTTCATTCGGGCTTTGTTTGGCACAACATTTTTTCTCCGGCGAGTGTGGACAAAAACATCATTGACAATAGAATGTTTGGCATGACAACGGTGATAACCGCCACCAAGAAAAGAAATCTAGTTTTGAACATAAAAGTGAATGAAATTCCTTGGGCGATGTCAAATGTTCATGAACGACAGCCGCCGCCACGCCATACTGAGCCTTAGCTGTAAAGTCATTGCTTAACATGCAGTGTTGCCTTTCAAATGCAGGTTGCTGTTGTGGGCTCCATTCATCAACTTTAGGCCTCTTCCAAGGGACCCAACAATGAAATACCCATGGTCTACCCCAAAGGATGATGTTCAATTATACAAATCAAGATGAATCTTGATTGGAAATAATGTTAGGTATGTTGATACTATTTTATGTCAACAATGAAATACCCATGGTATGTTGAATTTGTAATTATTATTACAATGGGTACAAATTTGTGTAAAATGCAACATGCATTTATAATTTGCTTATATTTATGAAGTTCTTGATGGAGCGGCATCCTCAATTTAAACATTGTATACCATAATTTGAATTTGATTACTTTGACATTTAAAATTATGGTTGACGCAATATAGCTCATCGATTCATTAGCAACATAAAAGTCCTTTCAATGTAGTTTCTTTCTCGAACATAATGTAAGTTGAACAATTCTTTGTTGTTTGTGAGGTTATTTCTAGGAGTCGACCACTCCTTAAGGTGATATCATGTTGAACGATAAGGAGCAAGAAACTCCGAACTATTTGTGTTCCCGACATCTACAAGATAATAGTTACCAATACATTTACAGTTTAAGATTTTTTCGAAAAAATTTCAATGTTGGTCAATTCAAATTTAAAATTTATATTATTTTTTATTTGATACTTAGAATCGATCTGGCCTCTCCGAAGGCATCACGTCTAACGTGGTGATCACCTACTAATGATTTCTAAACCTAGAATCATGATCTGTCATTCAATAGTACTCTACCTTTTTTGGAGTATCACTTGTTAAAACTTTGAGTTGAGCTAAAAAGATTCTATGAAATCAGTTCGTCTTGATGTGGTGTGTTAATTTATGTTAAATTATATTGATTATTTTGGGATTCAAACACTCCTAGATCGTCACTACGAATAAAATGACAACAAAACTCCTAAAAATTAAAGAATGCAATTAGTTTTAAGCGGTTCTTATAATTTCACACGTCACGGTTGCGTAGGGTTTTCTAGCTCTTTTGCGATCCTTAGACATTGTCCAAACGGCTACACGTATACGGAGAAATTATCAAAGTACACTACTTTTTGTTACATATTTGTAAGAATATAAGTTTCTACTTATATTGATAAACATAAATCAACATAGTGAAATATGACATGAAACATATATCATATTTCTAAACAAATTATACTAAACTTGTTAGCTTTGATTATGGATGATATTATGATAGAATTTATTAAATACCATCAGCCATAAAAAATACATGAACGGTGTGATCGACCGGCAAATATCAGATTGCGAACAATATTTATTTAACCTTATTTAGGGTTTATTGGGGGCAATTATATTTATCTATAAATTATTTGTAAAACTATAGTAGAGAATAAATATTTTTGAAGCTAAAGCAATGTTTGGGTGTTGTTTATATGAATTAGAAAGTGATTTCTCTTTTAATTGAACTATGATCTTTAATTTTATCAATGTTCACATGAATAAATTTAAAATGTTAATTATATTTTCAAATATGTTGTTCTTAAAAATCTATTTGAGCTTTATTTTAATAAAATATTTTTATTAAAAATATTAATGTTAAATAAATGGCATCACAATAAGATCTCCTGATTTTTCAGACCATTATATACACTAAAATGTGGTCAATTAATTATATGAAAGAAGATTAAGGACAACATTAATGTTGAGTAGTAGGAGAGATCATGTATATCTAGAAGAAAATTTTAGGTGGTCATAGTTCTAAATAAGACTATAGCCGTTCAATTTTAATCGTTTGAATCTAAACAAATACAAGGTTTTTTAATCATGTTAGATGTTGTCGCAGACACATTGTGCACGAGGGCACCATTGCATATATATATATATGTATATATATATGTATATATATATATATATATATATCTATATATATATATATATATATATATATATATATATATATATGTATATATATATATATATATCTTGGGATAGGATTTGCAAGAGGGACTTCTAGGTTTGACTTTTCGATAATGGATGCCTTCTCGATAGTTGTTTCTTGAAGTATTCTTTTTTGGGGTTGCCTCTCTAGTATCTCGATTCTACGAGCTGTGTGCTATCATGTGGGCTTAGTGTGGTCTGAAGGAGATAATCTTGCTGGAGAGGGTTCTTCGGCGACCAACTGCACACAAAGGTTCGGGAATGACTCTAAGGAGAGAGTAAAGTTAGGGAATCTCACTATGGTGGGGGTGGAGACAATAGGATTGCCTGTTGGTTACCAATGGTCGAGGGTGCTTCTTCTCATCGTTGGTGATTGTTGGAGCTTCAAAGGGGTCTCTGGGAGTTCTTTTGAGATCGCACTGGGGCCTTATACCACCAAAGGCTTTGGGTGGTGGAATAATCATTCTCACACCATTTCTTGGTGTTTGACATGTGACACAAGGTTGTTAATTAGGGGTTTTAAGAGGTTTCTATTGGATTGGGCTGACCCAATTGACCCATGATTGATCATTTTGAGTCCCTTGGGTACTGAGGTGTCGATGGGGTCTCATGGTCTCAGTGTCTTTGATATTGGATCGAGGGTGAAGCCCATTTATTCTCTTATATAATTAATTCTCTAAATAGTTTAGTAATTCTTTATTTAATTTAAATGAAAATAATTATCAAAATTATTGTCACGATCAAAGATGATTATTTGATATTTTTCCAAAGGAATTTGAAGTCATTTACAAACTTTCATTTATTAATGGATTTAAAAATTCAATTAAACACATAATTAATCAGTTAAGTTTTTAATTTAACTAATTAATTCTAAATATTCCAAGAGAAGATTTTGAGACAACAATTGGGGTTAAAAAGACATTCAATTCTCTAATTTTTATAATTTCACAAATTTAAATGATTTATTAATTATTTATAAATTTAATACATCATTTAAATATATTTAAATCTAAAAAAATGATCACCATTAACTTTGGGCACCCAGCTTAGTTGCTGCCAAATGGCAGATGGATGCGGCAACTACCACCATTTGTTGTCAAATAAGGGCATGTCTAGTCAGCCCTAGATCTGGCCCAACCTTCCCGGCCCGGTTTTATAGGCAAGAGCGGCCGGGCCGCATAGCCCGGGCTTAGCGGACCTCAGTCCGACAAATTTTATTTGCATGTCTACTGCTCTAAGGGAAGAGTCTTTAATGTAACATTCAATTAACTCTTTCTGCTAAAACTAACGGAAATGTTGACTCAACTACGAAATTTGAAGTAATGCAGAACATGAATTTAATCTATAAATTTAAACAATACAAAACAAATACATAATCAGAAAATATATTATGAATTTAAATTTCTATCTCCAAATCAATACACAACAGAACTTCACTTACTGCACTTAAAGTTCTTCAAAAACATTTTCAGATATAGAATACCTAAGCGAGTGAGAAACTTGCTAAGCTGTATCCTATTTAGATCTATCTCTTAGTTAACTAAACTGTTGGAGTCGACACATGTCACCAAATCGAAGGCGTTCAGGAATGAAGACTAGGAAAAATCAAGATAAATCAATTTAAACCTGCATGGAACCCTAACAAATTGCATTATGTTGTTTCGGAATCCTCCCAGAGTAGTCGTTGTGGTGAACTTGTCGTGGAGTACTGGCGCGGAGCCGTCGTCGAACCTGTCGTTGTGCAGGACTTGCCGGACAGTAGCCGCGTGTAGTGGTAGCCGTGCAGTCGCGTGGAAGGAGGAAAAGGGTCGCTCGAGTTGAGGAAAAAATGGGCGTTTTATGAATAAAAAATAAATCTGTAATTTTAGGACTGAAACTAAAAAAGAAGTAAAAGTTGGGGACTGATTTATACAAAATAAAATTTTTGGGACTGAAAACTTAGGAAACAAAAGTTGAGGATTGAAATAGGTATTTTGCCTATATTTTTTAATAAAAAAAGTCTCTACTATTAAAGTCCCGATTCATGCGGTCATGACCGCTTGACCGGTGAAAATAAGTCCGCCAAACGGAGCCTAAATCAGGATCATTTGAAGGAATTTATTTTCACTAACCAAACAATTACGATCCAATGAATCTAATGGATGAGCTTAAATGTATTTGAGAATAATGTTGTCCGATTCGACCGATTCTATCCATCACACAAACTTTTTATTCAAAGATAAGACAACGTGGGGCCATTTCCCTGTCTTTTTTCCAGTCTGTTTTATGGCATACAATCTCACCAATCACCGGCGAGCGCACTGGAAAACAGGCGGAGTGGTGGCCGGAGCATTAGAATTCGTGACCTCTGCAACTTCTCCACCTCCTCCCCCTTCTCGCTTCAAAGAACGACAAGAGGAGTAGAAAATAGAAATAGATGCCGCCGCCGCCGCCGCCGCCGCTGCCACCGAGACTGGGATCCTTTCGTTACCACTTCGAGCAAAAGAGCAAGGAGCGGTTGCCGCTGCTCTCCAATCCAAACGGAACGGACTGGCGCGATGTCGACTTCGACGAAGATCGAGATAGCCGAGGATGCCTCCGGCGAGTCGGGGATGCGTTCGCGCTGCTCTGGGCCACCGTGCGCAATACGGCGGTGGTGGGATGGGAGTTCGCGCGATCGGATTTTCGAAAGGTGATCTTCGCCGCGAAGATGGGGCTCGCCCTTGGACTCATATCTCTTCTCATCTTCCTCAAAGAACCCTTCCATGATCTAGGCAACCACTCCGTCTGGGCCATCCTCACCGTCGTCGTCGTCTTCGAGTTCAGCATCGGTAATTTCTCGCACCCCTCTTTCGACATGTGCTTAATGTGAAATATAATTGAAGTTGGAAAAGGAATGTGAACTGCAGTAAGTTATTACAGTACTTGTCTATCTTTTTCTGTGATTTTTTTAGGACAATATGTACAAATCCTTCTGTAGCTGAGATAGGGATTTCTAAGACCTGATCTGGTTATCTCAAAAGTTCATGACTGTCACCTGCTTGCTGGAATCACTGGGCGCAGCGATTTTGATCACTGAGAGAGACCTCAATATTGTGGAATGCCACACGGAGTCCTGCAATGGCCTGATCTTCTTTAAAAAAATTGGTTGTGTTCATCTCAACTAGCTTCCATCATGCTTCAAGCATGGGGAATCTCTGGTACTTCATGATGCAGGGAAGAATCAGGCGATTGCCGAGAGCTAACTTTTCACCAACACACTTGTTCTATAACCGTTGTCTCACCATAAAAAGCATGATAGAAATTAGGTTTATAAAATATCCTTCCAATGTACAATGTGCAATGTTATTTCTTCCTATTTATATTACAGCATCTCAAGAGAATACATAGTATCAGTTTCCAAAATATATTACAACATCTTAAGAGAAGGGGAGGGAGAGGGGTGGGGTGTGTGTGTGTGTGTGTGTCTGTTGGTGGTGGTGGGTGTAGTACTCAATTGCAGTGTTGGATAGTATTACTTGACTAGTAATAGGATGCAATAGGAGAACTCAACAAACAATTCCCAGTATCCGGGTCACCACTCAAAAACTCAACTTCCCTCGCTTTGTCAACATTTTTTTAATTATCATCATTTTGCCTTCGATTAACTTCTTTGCATTGCATCCTTTTTCACATGGATGACCCGACATTTGGTCGGTTTAAATGAGCATTATAATGGTCTGTTTAAACTTGAGATGAGTGCTTTTCCGCATTATATGACCGTTTTAGTCCTTTACAATTTATTGGCCTTGGAGCTTCTTTTTTGAAACTCATCTAATTCACCAACATCTTTTCTTACACTACTCATTTTGAAATGCTAAATAATCATACCACCATATTATCAATTCTTCCATCCTCAGTTGCTTCATCTTCCACCTTAAACCAATAGTTTACCTAGAAATGCAAACTTTCTACCCACATCTTTATCTCAACTCATAGGTCTGGAGAAGCTCCAGTAGGGGGAATTTCTCAACCCTTATTATCTTGTTGGTGCTGAAAATGCCTCAACTCCACACCCAAGAGGAAATGAGATGAATGAGTTGTTGCGGGTGAAAGATTACTTTGGGTTTAGAGTGTCTAAAAAAGAGAAAAGATGTCGCGGACGACAAGGCCAGGTGTTGCACAACGCAAACACTTAGTAAATTCGCCCAACATAATTTCAGTTTTGATGAATGCAGTCTCGTATTTGCCGAGTATAACTTCTGGGAATTCACTTGTCCTAAAAAACTTCTATGTGCAACAACTTTTGCTCAACTTCCCGCACGTACTTCTGATATCTTGCTTGAGAAAAAAAGGAATGCGCGACCATCTTAGCTCTCGACGTCATGCTCGCGAGGAAGAGGGAATATGCGATGATCTTAGCTTTTGATGTCATGCTCAAGAGGAAAAAAGAGTACCTGGCTATCTTAGCTCTTGGTCATGCTCAAGAGAAAGAAGGAATACGCGATGATCTTAGCTGTTGATGTCATACTCGAGAGGAAGAAGGAATACACAACCATTTTAGTGTTTGATGTCAAAGTAAAGGCTCGTGGAAAGGACTCACTGATATGCTTCCATTATACAATCCTTTATCCAACCTATTTGTTAATGACATGAAACGTCTTGGACGAGAACCGGAGAACAAATGATGGCATTGTTCCTCGGCTTCGGATAAACTTGTCATTGTATCTCTTTTTTCTTTTGAGTATTCGTTCGAGTATTTTGTAACCGCCAATATTATGCCCCCGTAAAATAATTTTATTGATATGAATGAAGAAGAAAATTGATTAATAAGCCTGCTATTTTTTTCCTTTATTTGAATTTCTTTATGATGATAGTTCTTGTAGACGTTGGGCGGTTTTGTTAATGATCATTTTTTATAAAGGGGACTCCGCGAACCCCAACGCCTTGATTTGTTATACTTTGTTAATGATCATTTTGGGTAGTTCTCCAGAAATGATAGCATTGTGCGACTTTATAATTATTATTATTCTCCAATTCTTCCTTTTTCTTTGTCTAGGAGAACAATTTAAAGGTGCTCACACGTGGTATTCATAATGCCCTTATTGTAGCCAAGGTTGTCGGGATCGAGATCCTACGTGAGATCGTTTCGTGGTTGAATCAGATCGGATAGAGAATCGCAAGATCCTACAATATTCATAAATTACGACTAAAAAATTGAACTTTGTATCATTCGATTACGTGCTCAATTTACCATAAAATCATTAAATTGAGCTGTATGCGAGTAATTATATCAAGAAATAATTGAATAATTAAATCGAATAATTGTATCATTCGATTATATTTTTCTAACTTCACTATCAGTTTTAGGTAGGACGCCCAATGACTACTAACAGTAAAAACAAATCTGGATCGATGAATTACTGGAAGTCTGGAAGCAGCAAGATGGACCTGGATTGCTCGTACACCGGAACAAGAAACCTTGATTGCTCGTATACTGATTTGCTAGCAGCTAGATTACTCATACGTTAGAAAGGAAGAAAAAACACCGGATTGGAAAAAGGAAACACTGTATTGCTAACACCAGTTTGGAAATAGGAAGACACTGGATTGCTAACCGCTGGATTGCTCATACGCTGGATGAAAGAGAAGACACCGACATCACCTGAAATGGAACTAGTTAAGGAAAGCAAATGAAGACATTGTCTGGACTGGAAGCGATCAAAGACGTCTCCCTTGGCCTCCGTTTGCAATCGACAGTCGACACTTGATATAGGTTAAAGCGACAAGATATGATTCTGCGATGAGGAATGAGGGTCAGGATCGGAGATAGGTTAAGCGATGGGGTATGGAGGGTTAGACCAGTTGAATAGGGTTGGACATGTTTCCATTACTTGGATCGGTAGAATCGAGTCAGGGTCACGATCCTACCGATCCTAAGATCCGAAGATCCGGATCATGATCCCACTCACAAATATGCTAATTTAGATCCTAGGGTAAGATACAAATCAATTTACAAAATATGGATCGTAAGATCCTATGATCTAGATCGCGATCCTGATAACCTTGATTGTAACTCTTTGTGCTGATGGGGGCAAAATGAGTGTTGGATGATTTCAATCATACTGATTTGTGTCAGACTCATGAATCTCTTGTATGAATGTCTCTTGACTTCGACTTTCAGAGAGTATACAAAAATACTGTAATTTGAAAGAAGAGTTATATAATAGAATGACAACTGATGGCGATCGACGACACACACATGTCTATTCCCGCAGGAGGCGGTGATCGACGACCCGGTTGGGCGATTCGAGTCCGCGGATGCGCCCGGAGGGTCATTCCGAGCTTGTTTCATATATTAGTTTTTATTTTTATGATGTATTTAGCCCCCGTTCGGCCTGAACAATTATAGTCGTCCGATCGGGAGCCCTAATTCTGCTTTAGCTTTTTATCTTATAAATTTGTATGTTGGTGGCCGGCCCTAGGGATCGAAAGTTGCGGGTACTGCAACTGGTCGGCCTTCGTCTCGGTGGATTCTGAGACCTTGCTCCCGCCGTTCCGTGCCTACTCCGCCAACCCTCCGATCTCCCCGTCCCTGTACAGGTTCCCGCCTCCTCTCCGTGTCTCCTTGCAACCCCGCGCCCCATCCCATCCCCGTTTCCCGATCCCGCAGCCAAGCCGCGCCTCCAACAACTCCAGCCATGTCTCCGGTAGCCCCACCCCGTGATCCCACCACCCGCCAGCCTTTCCACAACACCACTCTCGATCCTCTGGCAGCCCCGATCCTCTCTACCTCATCCCGCAGCCAACCCGCACCTCCGACAAACTCCAACCCCACTGCTGAGTACCCCTCTACCCCAGACCCGATAGATCCGCACCCTACCCACTCCACTCCCGTAGATCCCGCCCCCACCGTCCTAAATATCACAGATCTGAATTTTCCTAACTACCCGCAGCCACGTCGTGGAGCCACCCTCAAGCCGGAAGCACTCCCGCCATCGGATCTCCATCCCGAAGTCGAGCCGCCACGTGCATAAGCGAATCAATGGATATGGTGTTTTATTTTTCTCATTTGGTGCTTGGTCTTGAACTATTGTTTGGGAACTATTGATTTTTATATGTTATTGCATTTTATCGGTCGTTTGATTTGCGGGACGCATTCGGCTCACTTGAATAGAAATTGCACCTCACTTCGTTGGCTAATTATAGTTGCTCTCTTTAATTGTCAATTCTTGTTTTCAATTGTGCCTTTCGTGCTGATAGCGTTGGTAAAATTATTTACTTGCGAGTGGATCTTGATTTGGACTGTTCTCATGTTCACACGCGCACAACATTTAAGTCTTAGCCTCATTTAGATTGCATTTTAGTGCATTGTCGTTTTAGTCGGTCTACCACTGCATCAATTGGTATCAAAGCGAGGTGACACATTTGCCGTTTTAGTCGAGTCACATTTGCATGCTCCGTAGTTGCAGGTTGTTTCGAACCTCGATGTCTGACCAAAACGTCACGACGATCGAGCCACCAGTTCGAATTCAGACATGGCGGCCGCTGAGTTTCAACGCTTAGTCCTCGAACAATTCGCCACCCTTAAGAATGAGATCGCTAGAGTCAACACTAGAGTCGATCAGATAGGAGCCCTTAAAGGTCCAGCCCTAGCATCCCGTTATGAGGAGCCCCTGGAAGATCCACGGGACGCCCCACCTCTGCCTGATCGGCGAGGTAGAGAGCCACCACGTCGGGACCCCGCTCCGCAAAACGGACCCTCGATCCTACACGTGATTATCGTCGTGACCCCACCCCGAGGGGTAACCCTCGACCACCTTACGAGCCACGCCTACCACCGACCCGACAAGGGCGTGGCCCACTCGCACGACACGAGAACGACTCTGACGAGCCATATGATGACTATGTGGCGCCCCGCCGAGAGCGCACCCCGGTTGAGGACGACCTCATCCGGCGCCTCCGAATTGATGCGCCTTACTTCGACGGTCACCTGGACCCGAGGGCTTTTTGTGACTGACTTCTGGATATGGATCACTTTTTTGATTGGTATGAGATGAATGACAAGCAGCGAGTTCGATCCACTAAGATGAAACTATTGGGCCAAGCAAAGATGTTCTGGATTAGCGGGGAGAGGTCGCTCGAGAGAGATGGATATTATCCCGTCACCCGATGGGATGAGATGAAGCAGTGGTTGAGGGACAAGTACCTCCCCGCGTCATATCGAGATCAGCTCCTCGACTAACTCTATGCGATGCGGCGGGGATCACTTTTTGTCGCCGAATACATGATACGATTTGATGAGTAGGTAGTGCGGAGCCTATTACGACCTCTTCCCGATTTAGAGCGGGACTTAGAGCCGAGATTCGGAGAGAGCTTATTCCTCATCGCATAGAGACGATCGAGCAGGTGTTTCAACTCGTACTCGAGTATGAGAACTACCCGCGCCTCGCAGGACCGAGGCAGGCCACACACCGCTCTGACGCCCCGCCCCCATTCCCTCAGATGCGAAGGGCAAGGCTATTGTTCCGGACGCTTCTAGACCCGGACCCGGCCAGTGTTATCGATGCTCGGGCAGAGGACCCATTGCTGCTCAGTGTCCTATTCGGAACCTACTGATTGAGGACGACGGTGAGGCAAGCGCCTGAGGTTGACGATGCCGTAGTAGAAGAGATTACCGCTGAGCTCGAGGACGGTTGGGAGAGCGACGCAGAGAGATCGTTAGGGTTGGGAGTCATCCGTCGCGTCCTTCAAACCCCCCGTGCAGTAACCTCCCGGGTTGGAGACCACCGAGGAGTCTCTTGTCTGTTGTTGAAGAAGTCTCTTTATGGTCTCAAACAGTCTTCTCGGGCATGGTTTGACAAATTTAGTAAGACCGTTAGTGTTGTTGGGTTCGCTCGAAGTTCGACCGACTCCTCTCTGTTCACTCGTCATCGTCCAACGGGCACAGTAATTCTTTTTTGTTTATGTGGATGATATTCTTATTACAGAAGATGATCTTTCGGGAATACGGATAATCAAACATCGTCTAGCATCTGTGTTTCAAACAAAGGACTTGTGAAGTGTTCGATATTTTCTTTTTCTCGAAGTGGCTCGGAGACCCGATGGGCTTTGTTATCTCAGAGAAAGTACTGTCTTGACTTACTTCATGATGCAGGCTATTCTGGATGCAAGCTTGCTGACACTCCTATGGATATCAATCACAAGGTTTGTGCTCATGCCTCGGACTCCGATCTGCTCCTTCCGAATCCAGAGTATTATCGTCGTCTTGTGAAAAAGCTGATATACCTCACTGTTACTAGACCTGATATATCATTTGTTGTTGGAGTTGTCAGTCGATTCATGCATGAGCCACGTATCTCTCATCTTCAGGTTGTCGAACGTATTCTTCGATACTTGAAGACTGCTCTTGGACAAGGGCTTGTATACAAGCCCTCTTCGTCTTCCTTATCTCTGGTTTAGAGAGGATGCAGCTGTCTGTCGAGCCCCATCCGCATCCTTACCGTGTCCACTGGGTGGACAACTCGGCCTTTCAGGTCACGCAGAGGTGTCTTGTGCCGATCCGCCTAGCGTTCGTTGAGGACAAGGTTTGGTGCGACGTCATCCTGATGGACGTTGCGCACGTCCTCTTGGGTCGTTCCCGGCTATATGATCGCTTAGACTCGGGGGTTATATTTGTGGTGGCCGCCACCTTGGCGTCTGACGCCACCACTGATTTGGAAAGTGTGGATCCAGACATTCGAAGCCTGCTGACCGAATATATTGACATTATGCCTGAGGAGCTTCTCGATGAGCTCCCTCCTATGAGGGATATCCAACACGTCATTGATTTAGTCTCGGGGGCATCTTTGCCCAACCTTCCACACTATCGGTTGAACCCGACTGAGCACGCCGAGCTGAAGCGACAGGTTGACTATCTTCTTCAGAAGAACTTTATTTCGGAGAGCTTGAGTGCATGGGCCGTTCCTTCCCTTCTTATCTCGACGAAGAAGGATGAGAGTTGACGCATGTGTATAGATAGTCATGTCATCAAGAAAATTACGATGGAGTATCGTTTTTCGATTCCCCGTCTCGACGACCTCCTCGGATGTGATGGCTGGTGCCCTGATCTTCACGAAGATCGACCTGCGGAGCGGGTACCATCAAATTAGGGTTCGAGAAGGTGTCGAATGGAAGACGACTTTCGAAACAAAAATGGCCTGCATGAGTGGTTGGTTAGGCCGTTCGGACTATCGAACGCGCCGAGCACAGTCATGAAAGTGATGACGCAGATTCTTTGGCCCTACATGGGCAAGTTCCTAGTGGTCTATTTTGGCAATTCTTGATTTATATCTGAGATCACATAGAGCACTTAGGCCACATTTGATTGGTATTCGACCTCTTTCGAAAGCAACGCTTTTATATCAACTTGAAGAAGTGCTCATTGTTGACTTCATCGGTACATTTCTTAGGGTATATCATCTCGCAGCCCGGTATCTCAGTTGACCGCGATAAGGTCAAATTAATTCGCGAGCGGCTTGTCCCGGCCAATATCCACGAAGCCCGGAGCTTCCACGGACTCGTCACCTTTTACCAGAGGTTTGTTCGAGGGTTTAACTCGATCATGGCCCCTATTATGAGCTGCCTCCGCAAGGGGGATTTTGCCTGGACGACAGCGGCCACCAGAGCGTTTGAGGAAATTAAGGAGAGGTTATCGACTGCTCCTGTATTACGCCTTATAGATTTTTCCAAGGCTTTCAAGGTAGCGTGTGATGCTTCTGACGTAGGAAATTAGGAATTGGAGGAGTATTGAGCTAGGAGGGTCATCCAGTTGCTTACTTCAGTGAGAAACTGAATGATGCCCAACAGAAATACTCCAATTATGATCGGGAGTTCTATGCCGCTGTACAAGCACTCCAATATTGGATTCACTCTCCTACATAAGGAGTTTGTCCCGTACTCTGATCATCAGACCCTGCGATATCCGGTCTCACAAAAGAAGTTAGGCCACCGACACGCAAAGTGGGTGAAGTTCATGCAGGAATATCACTATATTCTCAAGCACCGAGCTGGTGTTGAGAATAAACCGGCTGATGCATTGAGTCGCCAGGTCACCATTCTCCACACCATGAGCGTGCTAGTGGAGGCATTTGAGCGTGTCCGCCATGATTACCCCGAGTGCCCTGATTTTGGCGACATCTACTCCGCCT
Source organism: Platanthera guangdongensis (assembly GCA_039583875.1). NCBI lineage: Eukaryota > Viridiplantae > Streptophyta > Magnoliopsida > Asparagales > Orchidaceae > Platanthera > Platanthera guangdongensis. Next base: position 11,625,721 of record CM077167.1, read on the forward strand.
TATCGATGGACCCTCCCGAGCTCCGCGAGGGGTTTATCATTTCTGATGGTTATCTGTTCTATGGGTCTCGCCTCTGTGTGTCACAAACTTACCTTTGTGAGTTTCTCATTTGGGATCTGCACGCGGGCGGGGTCGTAGGACACTTTGGGCGGGATAAGATGATTGCGTTAGTTGAGGACCGCTTCTTCTGGCCTGGCCTAAGAAGGATGTCACATGGGTCATTCGTCATTGTCGTATCTGCCAGACGGCAAAGGGGTCCCGACAGTCCACGGGCCTGTACACTCCATTACCTATTCCCCACCGGCCCTGGGCAAACATTAGGTTAGATTTCGTACTTGGACTCCCCCGCACACCGCGGAAGTTCGATTCGATCTTCGTTGTCGTGGACCGCTTCTCGAAGATGGCCCATTTATTCTTTGTCATAGGACGTACGATTCTCCCCACGTGGCAGCCCTGTTCTTCAGGGAGTTATTCAAGTACCATGGTTGCTTACTTATTTCGTCTCCGACTGTGACGTCCGCTTTATGAGTTATTTTTGGAAGACTTTGTGGAAGAAGACCAGTACAATACTGAAGTTCTCCACCGCCTATCACCCACAGACGGATGGGCAGACAGAGGTTGTCAACCGTAGTCTTGGTACATTGTTGCGTTGTCTAGTTCGGGATAGTCCAGCCACCTGGGATTCGGTCCTGTCTATCGCGGAGTTTGCATTCAATAGTTCGGTCAATGAGACCACGGGTCTGAGTCCATTTCATGTCATATTAGGTTACAAACCTAGGAAACCCGTTGACCTGATTGACGTCCCGTTAGAAGCCCGACCTAGTGAGTCTGCTGAGTCGTTCATTCAGCATATACACACACTACATGAGACAGTCCGGAGAAAGATTGCGATCAGTAATGAAATTTACAAAGCTTAGGCTGATCTGCACAGGAGGGAGCAAGCATTTGACGTTGGAGAGCAAGTTATGATACGCCTTCGACCTAAGAGGCCCCCCCAGGGGGCAGGAAAGAAGTTAAGTGCTTGTCGGATGGGCCCCTACACAGTCACTCGACGGATTAGTGCGAACGCGTATGAAGTTGACATACCACCGGCAATGGGGATTCATCGGGTGTTCAATGTAGATGATCTGACCCCATACTATGAGCGAGTGTACGCGGACCCCTTATCTCCACCTACCCCTGAGCCCCAACTTGACTCTCACCCCTTTAGTGCACCTACGCCCACTTTGCCCAGGTAATTGCAGACGGTTGAGCACCGCTCGGAGGACCCCACTTTACAGCCGACAGTTCCAGTGGCACCGCGTTCAGACGGAGATACATTGCTACGACAGTCGTTTACGCCTATCGAAAATACACTACAAATTGTTAGTCAAGAATTCACGACGATGGGCAGTTCGGTGATCCTACGGTACTTGGTCCATTGGTCTGCCCGCTCGACTTCAGACGATACTTGGATTGCTGTTGAGGTGCTCGAGAGACTCGCCCCAGATTTGCGCCGAGAGTACGATCATCTTCACTCAACGGAGATGAGTGCTTTCAAGTCGGGGGGAGTTGATGGTGATCGACGACACGCACACGTCTATTCCAGCAGGAGGCGGTAATCTACGACCCAGTTGGGCAATCCGAATCCACGAATGCGCCCGGAGGGTCGTTCCGAGCCGGTTTCATATATTAGTTTTTATTTTTATGATTTATTAAGCCCCCGATCGGCCCGAACAATTATAGCCGTCCTATTGGGAGCCCTAATTCTGCAATAGCTTTTTCTCTTATAAACTTGCATGTTGGTGGCCAGTACTCGGGATCGAAAGTTGCGGGTACTGCAACTGGTTGGTCTTCGTTTCGGTGGATTCCGAGATCTTGCTCCCGCCATTCCGCACCTGCTCCGCCATCCCGCCGATCTCCCCGTCCCCGTCCAGGTTCCCGCCTCCTCTCCACGTCTCCTTGCAACCCCGCGCCCTGCCCCTTCCTTGTTTCCCGATCCCGCAGCCAAGTCGCGCCTGCAACAACTCCAGCCACGTCTCCGGCAGCCCCACCCCGTGATCCCACCACCCGCCAGCCTTTCCACTACACCGCTCTCCATCCTCTGGCAGCCCCGACCCTCCCTACCTCATCCCTCAGTCAACCCGTACATCCGGCAAACTCTTGCCCCACTTCCGAGTACTCCTCTACCCCAGACCCTATAGATCCGCACCCTACCCACTCCACTCCCGTAGATCCCTCCCCCACCATCCTAAATATCCCAGATCTGAATTTTCCTAACTACCCGCAGCCACGCCGTGGAGCCACCCTTCAAGGAAGCACTCCCGCCATCGGATCTCCATCCCGAAGTCGAGCCGCCGCGTGCATAAGCGAATCAAGATATATGGTGTTTTATTTCTCTCATTCAGATGCTTGGTATTGAACTGTTGTTTGAGAACTGTTGATTTTTATATCTTATTGCATTTTATTGGTCGTTTGATTTGTGGGACGCATTCGGTGCACTTGAATGGAAATCACACCTCACTTCGTTGGCTAATTATAGTTGCTCTCTTTAATTGTCAATTCCTGATTTCAATTGTGCCTTTCATGCTCATAGCGTTGCTAAAATTATTTGCTTGCGAGTTGATCTTGATTTTGTCCTTTAACTTAAGAAAATTATGATAATATAAAAAATAATCATCTGCGGATTCTAAAGTATTAACTGTATATATTAGGATATATTCTGGATTGACAAAATTCTTCTCATTATTGATATAATATGAGCGTGCAAAAATACCCATATAGAATGGCAAAATGGTCATATGACTTGATTTGTAATAAGATAGAAGAATGATCTTTGTTGTAGAGTAGTGCATGCTGATTTTATATAAGTCGTGTGAGTATTCCGTGAAATGTTAGCATCTAATAAAAATGATTATAATCCAAACGGTCTTGAGGGCCAGAAGGCTAAGGAAAATTAGTTGGGCATAAGACATTCATTAAACTTTTCCTCAGAAAGGATAATTCAGTTGGGCATAAGGCATCTGTGTAAGACAGAGCTTATCCTCAAGAAGGATATCCAGTTGGGCATAAGACATTCGTTTGTTTGGAAACTTGTCCTTAGAAAGGTTCCTTGTGGGGGCAATATCTTTGTTGATGCGCGACAGAGCTGGTCAATCACCCTGACCAACATACCATGTATGCAAGTCGCGAACAATTTCAACAAGAATAATGGTAGAGGATGTTACAACAATTTATCTAATGATGCGACAAATGTCAGTGGGAGAACTGGATACCTAAAGACTATTGCGAGAGATTTGATCATGCCACCATTACACAATTGTGATTCAATTCTAGCTGAGTTGTGTTCTTAGTCGGTGTTACTTGACATCGCTGGGCAGTAAGTTACTGCCCAGCGATGTCAATTCAAGGAGGAGTGACGATAACCTCTAGAGTATTCAATTGCTTAAAGTTCTCTGCTAGATTGAATCCCGGAATCGCAATGCAAAGGGGTTCAAGTGTTGAATAGAGTTTCATAAGGGAAGGATACAAAACCTGAGTTAGGGTAAATCTAACTTACTGGGGAAAACCTTTGAGATAGAAACTGAAGCAATATTGTTGTTGTAGATGTTTCATTGATTTTGTTCTCGTTACATCTAAGTGAAAAAAGTATGTTAGATATGTAGAAAAACACATTGATACAAAAGGTTTTTAAGGGAAGTGATGCTTCGTATCGTCCCAACTCCAAGTGTTCAGAATATCGTTGTCATCATAAGTCTGCAAACGGTAATTGTCGTTCTTTAATGATCCTTTAACATTAAATGATCCTACCCAAGTAAGATTGAGTTTTCCGATTAAATACATCTTCCATGCGGCCTCTACCCTCTTCATTATGAAATTCTTAGCGGTAAATTGCTTTATATGATATATTTGTCGAAGTGTTTTGTCATTCTTCTTTTAACTTCTTCCTGCCTGATGACTATTAAATCTCTTTGTTCTTCGATGAAATCTAGATTACATCTCATATTGTCTTTGTTTTCTTTCATCCAATCTTCGATTCTCTATTTTGATAAAATAACTCTTGGACTCGTTACTTCAAATTTTATTGGGATCAATGCCTCAGACCCATGTGATGACTTAAATGGTCTCCCCAGTAGCTATGGTGAGAGTGGTTCTGAGGGTCCAAAGGACAGAAGGGAGCTGCTCGGCCCAATTTTCTCGAGCGTTTTCCAATATTTTTTTCAAGAGATTTAGATTCAGTTTGTTGGCTGCTTCCACCCGCTTGTTACTTCTTGGGCGATGAATTGAAGAATAACGAAGCTCAATTTCTATGTGCTCGCACAAACTTTTCAGTTCTTAGTTGGCGAATTGAGGATCATTATCAGTGATAATAGTCATTGGGATTGCATTGGTAGATAATTTCTCCCCAAATGAAGTTTTTCATGATTTGAGTCATGGTTTTGGCTAGTACTTTTGCTTCAATACATTTACCGAAGTAGTTGATTGATAAGACTGTAACAGTGTTGTCCACCAACTATGGGAAAGGGTCCCAAATGGTCAATTCCTCAATCAACAAATGACCAGGGTGTAGCGATTCAACGTAGTTGTCGAGCAGACCTTAATTATAGAGGGGAAAATATTTGAAATTGGGGCCAGTTCTTGACATAAAATTCTGAATCCTTTCTGATCCGGGGCCAAAATATCTTTACCCAAGGATCCTGTTCTCCAGAGTTTTGTGTTCCTAAATGACTTTCACATTCTCCGGAATGAACTTCTCGAAGAATGATAAAAAAAAATTCTTCCGATACACATCTTGCTAATGGTGATAAGAACGTTCATAGATACAATACTCCGGAAAGAAGAAAACAATGAGCGACTTTGTATTTGAATCTTCGCTTATTCGTGACCGTAGAACGATATTCTACTGTGGATAAGTAATGGGTAAAAAGATTAATCTATGAAGGACGGTGATCAATCTCCATGGCTTCTCCTTCCTCAATGACAGGTTGAAAAAGTTTGGTAATGGTACCTCCCGATGGGAGTCCAAACTTGGGTATTTCATCGTCTTCTACATTCTTGGCTCAAGGATTGTGTTGAATATCAGAAGTTCTGAATCTTTCAATCTCTCCGTGCTATTGCCAAATATTGCTTAGATGTGGGGTCTCTTGTTTCAAAAGTTTCTTGGACATGTGATGTTATTACTAATGAATCTGTTCGTACTTCGATGCCATCCACTCTTAGTTCCCTTGCTAATCTTATCCCAACGACCAATGCTTTAAACTTTGCTTGATTGTTTATGGTGGAGAAATATAATTTTACCACCTATTCGATTTCGATACCATTTGGGCTTAATTAGGATCACTCCGACTCTTGTCGAATTATTTTAAAAAGCTCCATCTACGAACATAATTCAAGACAAATCTATTTTTATTTCTCTTTTGGCGGAAGTTTCTTCGATGAAGTCCGCGAGAAAATCGGCAAAGAACTTGAGCTTTGATTGCCATTCGTGGTACATAAGAAATATTGAATTCTCCGAGTTCAATGACTCATTTTGTCAACCTTCTGGAGTACCCGGGTTTTCCTAAGAGAATGATCTATCACAACTTGAATTGAATGTCTCTGGAAGTATGAATGAAGTCTTCTTGATGTTGTGATCAAAGGAAGTACCAGTTTCTCGAATATTGGATATTTAGTTTCAGTGTCCTTCAACACCTTGCCTACATAATGGATCAGGAATTGCTTCTTTCCTTCTTCTCAAACAAAAACGTCACTGATGACTTCGGGGCAGACTCCAAGACATACTAATAAATCTTCTCATTCTCGAGGATTCAGTAAGAGCGGGGGGATATTAATTGCTTCTTTAGTTCTTCAAAAGCCTTGTTGCATTCTTTGGTCAATTCGAACTTGGATGCTCTTTGGAGGGTTTTGAAGAATGGCGTGCACGTATCACCTGATCGTGAGATAAAACGATCGAGTCCTGCATTCCTCCCTGTTAATTGCTGAACTTCTTTCAGGGATCGAGGAGGTGGCATATTTTAAATTGCTTTTCTTTTAACTGGATTGGGTTTGAGGCCATGGGCTAGTATTGTAGTAAATGACCCAAAAACTTTTCCTTGTTGGCACCGAATACACATTTTGTTGAATTGAGTATCATCCTATATTTCCTAAGAGTTGAGAATGTTTCTGCAAGATCCCGAATATGATCTTTGAGATTCTGTCTTTTGATAAGTAAGCCGTTTACGTATATCTCTAAATTGCGTCTTTTTTGTTTGAAGACATAATTCATCATCCGTTTATAAGTGACACCGGCATTTTTGAGGCCAAAAGACATGTTTTAATAACATAACATCCATCATTGGTGATGAATGAAGTATGAAAAATATTAGGGATATGCATTCAAATTTGATGATATCATGAAAAAATGTTCAAAAAACTCATCACAGAGAATCATACAGTAGATTTGACTAGCGAGTCTATCTGGGTTAGTGGATAGTGATCTTTAGGACAGAAGTTGTTGAGTTTAGCGAAATCTATGCACATACGTCATTTGTCATTTGAGTCTTTACAATTGCTACATTGGAGACCCATTCAATGTATTGGATCTCTTTTATAAATTTTGCCTTGAGGAGTTTTCCCACTTCTTCTCAGATGGTTTTTCTTAGGGTTGTTGGCACTAACTTATTTTGTTTGATTGGTCTGAAAATTGTTAAGGCAGTGGCAAGTTACGTCAGGATTTATCCTAGGCATTTCGTCTGTCGACCAGGCAAAGATATCTAAATTATCCAGTAAACGCTTAATTAATAGAACTTTATCTTATGTTTCTAGTTCGGTGTTAATTGAGAGTGTTCTATCTCAGTTTTCGAGCAACTTCCATATGAGTCTCATTCATTTTAGCTTCTGATTTTGTTAGTGTTTATGAATATTCTGAATGATGAGTATTCAAACACACTGCATGGAATTTGCTCCTGCTAGTTTGCTAGTTACGGTTTGAGCATTGTCGCGGGTTCTTTGGAGAATCCTTTCTACTTCTGCTTGTTCGCTCATTGTAATTTGTTGCTCACCCAACACCTGGATCTGAAGGTCATGTGTTCGTTCTGTTGGGGCTGAAAATGCCTCAACTTCACGCTAAAGAGGAAATGAGACAATTGAGATGCTGTTGGTGGAAGATTACTTTAGGTTTAGAGTGTCTAGACGGGAGGGAAAATTTGGCAGACGACATGGCCAGGTGTCGCACAACGCTAACCTTTAGTAGTTATGTGTGATTTTATTAGATGAATGAGTGGTTATAGAAGTAGCATTCGGGAATGCTATAGTAGAAAAGGAGTTCCCGAATAATGTGAAGGACAACGAATCGAGCTCGTCAAAACGTGCGGATAGCTTGACGGTTTTTTGGATGCTTTTTGTGGTACCATTCACCTCTATTTATACTAGTAGGGAACTGCCCAAGAGGGCATGCTCTAAGAAAAAACTGCCCGAGTACAGGACAAGCGGATAGGGGGTAGAAGGGATAGGGTCAAGAGCCGTTACATTGAGAGCAAGAGAGGCCGGGTGAACACTTCAGGGTGTCAGTGCGTGCCGTAGTAAGTGGCCAAAGTGTGCGCGGATTTATTACAGGAGACCGCCCAAGTTGAGGAAAGAAGCATTGTAGATGGATTTTGCGGTCGATGCATTCTAGATAAACATATTCTTATCGTCCTCCACTCTTCAATACTCATCCAATTTTATTTCATACACCTACTACCACCATCCTTGTCTTAAATGCACCTCATTTTCTCACCCGCCGCTCCACCCTAATGGCATGTGCATTAATTGCTATGAACAATTTTCGAATGACTACAGTTTTAAACCCAAATTTCATTTACTTTATCAAATGATGTTCATGACACCAACATGCCTGATCCGAAACCCTCCAAACAATAGTATCTTTGAATGATCCCTTAAAAATATCCTTCCATGCATTCACTGGCCAGGCAGGCCTACTTTCTTTGCGAATTTTCAAGATATATACATGATTTACTTGTTCATACCATAATCAACAGAGCAAGTGATTCACGTGTTCAGATCATAATTTACGTGCTCAAAAGAATAAGTGATTTACATGTTTAGAATCCATGATAATACATGATTTACATGTTATAGTTGTAATTTTTTTGTAGGAGCAACATTTAGCAAGGGATTAAATCGAGGTATAGGGACACTGTCTGCTGGAGGGCTTGCTTTGGCCGTAGCTGAAATGTCCGGTATGACTGGGTACTGGGAGGAACTCGTGGTTATTATTAGCATTTTCGTTACAGGTGTGACCTGTTTTGAGTAAAATTATCCCATTTATTCTGTTCTCTGATTTCATGAAGCTTGAAAATTTGCATACAGATGACTTATATATAATTTAACGATTTCTAGGTTTCTGGGCAACCTTCATAAAGCTTTACCCTACCATGAAGCCCTATGAATATGGATTTCGTGTCTTCTTACTGACTTTCTGTTACATTCTGGTATCTGGACTAAAAACACGAGAAGTTGTTAATACCGCTGTGAGTCGATTTTTGCTCATTGCACTGGGTGCTGCTGTTGGTTTGGGCGTGAATATTTGTATCTTTCCGATTTGGGCGGGAGAGGATCTCCACAACTTAGTGGTGAAGAATTTCATGGGTGTAGCCAAGTCCCTGGAAGGTTTATTTTTCTTCCTCTTCTTCCCGTTATCTTATATTGTATGTATTTCTTAAATTCCATTGTCCGAATATGTTCTTTCAAATCTGTCAAATCACTATTGCTAGAAGACCATGTAATTTTGCTAACAGGATTTATATCTTCTAGGCTGCGTTACTGGATATCTGAATTGTGTTGAATACGAGAGAGTCCCCTCAAAGATTCTAACTTATCAAGCTTCTGACGATCCTTTGTATAGTGGCTACAGAACAGCAGTTGAGGCAACGGCTCAAGAGGATTCTCTTGTATGTTCTACTGAAATATAGACCATGATATTCTATTTTAAAATCAAATCAGTAGATTTGAGTCTGATCCCCTCTTTCTTATCATCAGCTAGGTTTTGCAATATGGGAGCCACCCCATGGTCCTTATAGGATGTTCCGATATCCTTGGAAAAGTTATGTTAAAGTTAGTGGAGCATTAAGGCATTGTGCATTTATGATTATGGCGCTGCATGGTTGTGTGCTGTCAGAGATTCAGGTAAAATTCATATCCTGTTAGTAATATGTATTGTTTTCTTTATATCTCATTTTCTCTCATATAGTTTCATCTTTTAATGTCAATTTTTTAGACTTATTTGATCGTTAGAGAGAAATTAGTAAATTCTTACTGTAATCATTAGATTACTTTCTCACAGATTATCATCGTATGTTCAGGTGGATTACACCTCTATTATATATAGACTAGCACACATGCATGTGGTCTCCATGCATTTTTCTCTCCCTCTCTCCTTCTCCCTCTTCTCTCTGAAAATGCAAAAATGATCAAACAAAAGTGATAAGTGGGAAAATTTAATGTTACGCCAAAGAGGGAACTTCCCTTATAGATAGTAATAATAGATAATTTCTCAATTGAATAAAGTATACTTTCCCTAAACATGTCAGAAAGGGAACTCAATTCTAGCCTTCTATTTCCGCCGTTCCCCCTCCTACTGTAACGGCCATATTGTCCGCCACAATTAACAATATCATAAACATATGCATTTCATAATCTTGTACAGCGGAAAATGTACATATGCATTTCATAACGAGTACGTATCATAAACATCAGTTACATAAGATTCTATATAGCAGTACAGAAAAAAAATAAAGCAGTAAATGCTACCTGAGCTCTAATGACGACCGGTCGCTGTCTTTCCGGTTCCTAAAAATTTAGAGAATACAACCGTTAGTCTTGTATAAGACTAAGTGAAAATTTACCTTTTTAATCTGCTGTACAGTAAAAGTTTTCTAAAAAAAAAATAAGTACTGTTGTCATTTAATACCTAATATAGAACAATTCATTTCATCGTGAATTTGTCTAAATAACTACCAATAGTGTTGGAAGGCTAAAACAAATCATCAATAATAAACAATAAACGTCTGTTACAGTTAAGCTATACGACAATATTCTTTAAGTTTGCATTTCTTTTTTTTATATAGGCACTATTAAGGGTAAATCAATAATTTATATATCCGTCTCATTCTTCCGTATTTCAGTCTTTGGGCCCGACCCCTTTGAGGTCATCAGTCTCCAGACCAGTACGTACAACACGCGTTTATGCCTTTCGGCTCGACTGGTCTGGTACTTCAGTACATAACATCAGTATTCTTCATTTTATATTACCCTTAATAGTTTCATGTGTCGACACATTATATTATGTATGATGAGTTCTTTATGTTAATTAGTCCCCTCAGAATATTTTCTTGCTTGATTGCCTCTAAGTGAGGCCATTCATAGCATTTACAACATATAAAGTGATGGTATAAAGCAGTTTCATGAAGCAGTTAAATATTTTGGTAAAACATACATTAAAAAGAGAAATTCTCACCGTGACTCGTTCCTTTTCTTTGCCCCGTCTCGAATAGACGTCGCGTCGACTCGGAGATGTCATCCTTCACAATATCTGTTCATATATAAGGCAACAATATGTTTTTCATGAGGTTGCATCCCACACAGCGACTTAACGTATTCAAGCCCATAAATACAGTCCAAACAACCCACATATACAATTCAACACCAGCCCACATATACAGTCCAAACAGCCCATAAAAACAGTCCAAACAGCCCATAAAAACAGCCCATAAACAACCCATAAAAACAGCCCAAACAGCCCATAAAAACAGCCCATAACCAGCCCATAGAAACAGCCCATAACCAGCCCATAAAAACAGTCCAAACAGCCCCTAACACAGTCCAAGCAGCCCACACAAACAGTCCAAAACCAGCCGGCTAACAAGTGCAAAACAAACTAGGGCACAGCCGGCCTATAGTCCAGCCCAGCTGCCATCCTAAAACAGCAGCCACAAAAAACATAGAACCAAACTACCCAGCCGGCCATAAACCAGAACAAAATTAACTAGGGCACAACTCCTAAAACAGCAGCCCACAAGAGTACAACCGGCCACTACACTAAACCAACCAAAAGACTTAAATCCAGCCTCAAGTACAAGAAAAACATGAAAGGAAGCAAATACCTAGTCCAAAAAAACTGGAAAGTGCTCCCACCAAAGCCAAGAAAGCTCCAACCGTCCCAAAGTAGGCTAAGGAAGAGGCGTTTAGAGCGCATATATGTAGAAGAGAAGAAAGAAGCAGAAGATTTCACCATACCAGGCGACGAGAAGGAGAAATCACCCAAACCCTAGCTATCGGGTTTCGTCGGCTGCGGAGACAATGCGCGAATGCCAGTTCAGAGCAGGAATCGATATGTTATAAGAAACAAAACCCACCGCTGCAGCCTTATCTGCCAAGCCCGAACCGGATGCAAAACTGAACCGGTGAACCCAGCCACACATCCAACCCAGCCAACCAACAGCGCCAACCAGCCAACCAAACCAGCAAATAGCACCAACCAGCCAACAAATAGTACCAACCAGCCAACCCAGCTCACCAATATCACCAAATATAACATTACCACATAAAATTAAACCCGCAGCACTAGCAAATCAAGCCCACCTTTTAATTTACAACATATATATACAACTACATAAGTCATGCGACAATCTTCTGGGCCGTCCACATTATAAAAGCAACAAAACAAAATATAAATAACGTTCCATACATAACATAGCATAGCACATGCAAAGGAAGAACTCGCATGACGCCGAATCATAGCTCAGGGCGACGCCGATTCATAGCTCATGGCGACACCGATTCAATATTGCTTACCTCTTTTTTCCTCATCGGGGACGTTACCTGTAATGAATTAATTTTCGTTACGCATGATTATAAAAGTAATTAATTACTGCAACATAACAGAATATGACATACCAAAAAGATGTGCGTCACAATTCTCCCCTCCTTAAAAATTTTCGTCCCCGAAAATCATTCTTCCATATTATCAAACAGTACAGGAAAAAGATTTCGCATTGCCTCTTCACGTTCCCACGTCGCCTCGTGCCTAGGGTGACCCTTCCACCAAACTAGCACAAACGACACGTCTCGATTTCTTAACTGTTTGTTTTGCCGATCTATAATCTGATATGGTTCCGTCGGGCTAGAGAGGTCTGGTTCAATTTGTATATCTGTGGTTGCAACAATCGTTTCAGGGTCATGAACATACTTTCGTAATGCTGACACATGAAATACATGATGCAACCTTTGCAACTCTGTTGGTAGCTCCAAGCGGTAGGCTACGTCACCGACCCGCTCAACGACGGAAAAAGGTCCGACATAACGCGGACTCAATTTCCCAAGTCGTCGGAAACGTGTAATTCCTTTGAACGGTCTGATTTTCAAACATACCTGGTCACCGACTTGAAATTGCACAAGACGATGACGGACATTATAGTATTTTTGTTGGCGATCTTGCGCTACCTTCATTCGTTGTTGGATCAACTTTACTTTTTCATGTCATTTATCAATTTTCTCCCGGTTATACAGTGTTCGTTCCCCCTCGTCAGCCCAACTTAATGGTGTTCGACAACGTCGGCCATACAATGCTTCAAAGGGTGCCATCTGAATAGACGATTGGTAGCTGTTATTATACGCAAACTCTACCAAGGTCAGATACTTTTCCCAGGAGCCTTTTAAATCCAAGACCACCATACGCAGTAAATCTTCTAATAACTGTATTGTTCGCTCTGACTGTCCATCTGTTTGGGGATGGAAGGCTGTGCTGAATAATAACTTTGTTCCCAAACGTTTGTGAATATATCTCCAGTTTCCCGACGTGAATCGACCATCACGGTTAGAAACAATGTAGCCTGGAATTCCATGCAATTTGACAATAACATCTATGTACAGATCATTTAACTTTTCAGGTGGTCCTTCCTGTCGCACGGGAATAAAATGTGCGCTCTTCGTTAGGCGATCAATAATGACCCAAATACCATCATGTCTCAATTTGCTGCGAGGAAGACCGAAAACAAAATCCATCGCAATGTCTTCCCACTTCCATTCTGGTATGGGTAGGGAATGCAAATATCCTCCAGGTTTCTGGTGTTCTACTTTCACCAGTTGACACGTGTGGCAGGACGCAATATACGCTATGACGTCCTTTTTCATACCAGGCCACCAGAAATCCTCCTTCAGGTCCTGATGCATCTTTGTTCGTCCTGGGTGAATTGAATACGGTGTGTTATGTGCCTCAAATAGAATATTTTTTCGTATGTTGTTCACATTCGGGACACACAAACGTCCGTTCATAAGTAATAGTCCATTCTGTTCTGTAAACTCACCCTTCTCTCCTTTCTTTACTTTCTTTTGCAATTCAGAGAGAAACGGATCCTTTGGCAAAGCTGCTTTGATCCTATCTTTCAATGTATAGCTGATTTGTAATTGAGACAACTGGGCTCGCTTGCTTTCCGGTGTAACGAGCGGAGTGATGTGCATCTTTTCCAACTCATACACCAATTGTGCTTCATAACCAGACAAAACAGATAAGCCAACTGTGTTCTTGCGGCTTAAGGCATCCGCAACTACATTTGCTTTGCCTGGGTGGTACTGCATATCGACATCGTAGTCTTTGATAAATTCTAACCAACGACGCTTGCGAAGGTTCAAATCCTTCTGAGAATAGATATATTTTAGATTTTTGTGATCCGTAAAAACTTCGCAGCGTACGGCATATAAATAATGTCGCCAAATCTTTAGGGCAAAATTTACGGCAGCCAGTTCTAAATCATGAACTGGGTAATTTTTCTCAGCATCTTTCAACTGTCGGGAAGCATATGCAATTACTTTTCCATGCTGCATCAATACACAACCCAAACCCTTGTACGACGCATCACTATAAATCTGAAACCCTTCCGTACCTGACGGCATAGTTAAAATCGGCGCTGTAGTCAGTTTTTCTTTTAAAATGTCAAATGCAATCTGACAGTCTTTTGACCAATAAAACAACACATTCTTCCTGGTTAGCTGGGTCAACGGTAAAGAGATTCTTGAAAAGTTCTTTACAAAACGTCGATAGTAGCCTGCCAAACCCAGGAAACTCCGTACTTCCGTCACTGTTGTTGGTTGCGGCCAACTGAGGATAGATTCAATCTTTGCGGGGTCTACTGCCAAACCCTGTTCCGTTATCATGTGTCCAAGAAAGGACACTTCTCGCAACCAAAATTCACATTTCGAAAATTTGACATACAATTGATGTTCTTTCAATGTCTGCAAGGCCAATCGTAAATGCCAAACATGGGTTTCGTCTGACGGGGAATAAATCAGGATATCGTCAATAAACACAATCACGAATTGGTCCAGATAATCTTTAAAGACCCGGTTCATCAGATCCATAAATGCTGTTGGTGCATTGGTTAGCCCAAACGACATGACCATAAACTCATAATGACCATATCTGGTACTGAAAGCAGTTTTGAAAATATCTTCTTCTTTTATCCTTAGCTGGTGGTAACCAGATCGCAAATCCAACTTAGAGAACACTCTAGCATTGACAAGTTGGTCGAATAAATCCTCGATACGAGGAAGAAGATATTTATTCTTCACAGTCAACTTATTGAGTTCACGATAATCAACGCACAGGCGTAACGTTCCTTCTTTCTTCTTTACAAACAATACGGGGGCACCCCACAGAGAGGAACTTGGGCGAATGAAATTTTTATCAATTAAATCTTGTAGCTGCACTTTCAATTCTGCCAATTCCTTTGGCGCCATACGATATGGTGACTTTGCCACCGGTCTAGCCCCTTGCTCGAGGTTAATTTCAAATTCAATTTTTCTCTTTGGCGGGAGTCCAACCAACTCTTCCGGAAATAACTCTTGAAAGTCATATACGACTGGAATTGTCGTAATGTCCTTCTTTTCTTCTGGAGGTCCTTTCACCATTACCAGAATAGCTTGACCGCCTTTCCGGAGTTGTGAAAGCGCTTTCATTGCAGAAATTACCATTTTCGACACTTCACCTAATCCGCGATACGTAATTCGACTTTGATCTGCACACTTTACCGATACTTCTTTAGTCTTACAGTCAATCACTGCCTCCTGTTGGGTTAACCAGTCCATGCCCAGAATAATATCGAACTCGGTCAAGGGAAGAACCACTAAGTCCGTTGTAAATGACTTATCATTCAGGGCAAACGTAATGATTACTCGTTGTTGTGCAGTAAGTATCTGGTTATTTGGTAACGTAACTTGCAAAACCTCTTGGACCTGATAGGGTTTTGCCGCAAGTGCATTCAATATTGTGGTAGAAATAAAGAAATGGCTTGCTCCCGTATCAAATAACACTTTAACTAAAAAGTTACCGATAGGGATAATACCTGTCACAACTGTGTCATCCGCCTTTGCCTCTTGCTGATTCAGATTGAATACCCGCGGCTGCACTCGGCGTTCTTGTCCTTGACGTTCTTCTATATATGCTCCTGCTGGCACTGACGTAGAAGCTGAGGCTGCGTACTCACCTCCCGTAGTACGACCCATCTGATACAATCTCTGGCCCTGTGGCACTGAAAACTGCTGTACTACTCTTTGTCCTTCTCGGTTCCGAGGGCACTCCCTCTGTCGATGCCCAGGCTGACGGCACAAATAACAGACATTGCTTCCCACTAAACACTGCCCCTTGTGGCTTTTGCAACACTTGCCACATCGTTGCTCAACTGTCGGTGCACTGCCACTGCTTTCAATGGGACGAGACCGCTTTCCTGAATCACTTGACTTCCCTGATGTGCTCGTCTTGCTCGAGGACTCCGAAGACGACCATGTCGATCTTTTCTTTGCAAAGTCTCTTCGCTTTTGGGTTTTCTCCGCATCGATTTCCATCAAACGGGCTTTCTTCACCAAAGCCCCATAGTCTATGATCTCCATCGGTATCAGAATCGAACGAATACTATCTCGCAGCCCTTCCTGGAAGCGTCGACATCTTTATTTCTCATTAGGCACAAAGGCCCCTGCATAAAATGCTAAATTGGCGAACTCTGTTTCGTAGTCCAAGACTGATCGAGGACCCTGCACCAAAAGCAAAAACTTATCCTGTAACAACTTCTTTTCTGATTCCGGAACAAATCAGTTAGTAAACGCTTGGATAAAAGTGGCCCATGGAATACTTGTTTGTGTGCGGCCCGCCAACCTGCCACGCACACTCTGCCACCACCGCTTTGCTTCTCCTTCTAATAAAAACGTAACCAAACCCACTTTTCGTTCGTCTGGGCAAAGCATGACTTCCAGTATCGTCTCAATGCGTGAGATCCAATCCTCTGTTTCCAAGGGCGATAACCCTCCCCGAAACACTGGTGGCTTCAATTCCAGGAATTGCTTTAAATCGACATCCAATTGTCTCTGCTGTGACGGTCCTGCCACTTCCGGTGCTGGTGGACGGGGCACATCTCTAACCATTTTAATAGCCTCTGCCAGCATCCGCGTCAGATCCATTAATTGCGGTGGTGTCTGTGAGGGTATCATTTGCGGCAGCTCTTGCTGGGCCTGCCCTGATGCACTTCCCTCAGACATTACCTCTTGCTCTTCCTGCGCATCCATCGAAATCACACTTAGATGGATTTACCGACAAGCATACATACTCGTTATGGCCAGGGTGCAATTGGAAACCTGGCTCTGATACCATTAAATTGTAACGGCCCTATTGTCCGCCACAATTAACAATATCATAAACATATGCATTTCATAATCTTGTACAGCGGAAAATGTACATATGCATTTCATAACGAGTACGTATCATAAACATCAGTTACATAAGATTCTATATACCAGTACAGAAAGAAAATAAAGCAGTAAATGCTACCTGAGCTCTAATGACGACCGGTCGCTGTCTTTCCGGTTCCTAAAAATTTAGAGAATACAACCGTTAGTCTTGTATAAGACTAAGTGAAAATTTACCTTTTAATCTGCTGTACAGTAAAAGTTTTCTAAAAAAAAATAAGTACTGTTGTCATTTAATACCTAATATAGAACAGTTCATTTCATCGTGAATTTGTCTAAATAACTACCAATAGTGTTGGAAGGCTAAAACAAATCATCAATAATAAACAATAAACGTCTGTTACAGTTAAGCTATACGACAATATTCTTTAAGTTTGCATTTCTTTTTTTTATATAGGCACTATTAAGGGTAAATCAATAATTTCTATATCCGTCTCAGTCTTCCGTATTTCAGTCTTTGGGCCCGACCCCTTTGGGGTCATCAGTCTCCAGACCAGTACGTACAACACGCGTTTATGCCTTTCGGCTCGACTGACCTGGTACTTCAGTACACAACATCAGTATTCTTCATTTTATATTACCCTTAATAGTTCCATGTGTCGACACATTATATTATGTATGATGAGTTCTTTATGTTAATTAGTCCCCTCAGAATATTTTCTTGCTTGATTGCCTCTAAGTGAGGCCATTCATAGCATTTACAACATATAGAGTGATGGTATAAAGCAGTTTCATGAAGCAGTTAAATATTTTGGTAAAGCATACATTAAAAAGAGAAATTCTCACCGTGGCTCGTTCCTTTTCTTTGCCCCGTCTCGAATAGACGTCGCGTCGACTCGGAGATGTCATCCTTCACAATATCTGTTCATATATAAGGCAACAATATGTTTTTCATGAGGTTGCATCCCACACAGCGACTTAACGTATTCAAGCCCATAAATACAGTCCAAACAGCCCACATATACAATTCAACACCAGCCCACATATACAGTCCAAACAGCCCATAAAAACAGTCCAAACAGCCCATAAAAACAGCCCATAAACAGCCCATAAAAACAGCCCAAACAGCCCATAAAAACAGCCCATAACCAGCCCATAGAAACAGCCCATAACCAGCCCATAAAAACAGTCCAAACAGCCCCTAACACAGTCCAAGCAGCCCACACAAACAGTCCAAAACCAGCCGGCTAACAAGTGCAAAACAAACTAGGGCACAGCCGGCCTATAGTCCAGCCCAGCTGCCATCCTAAAACAGCAGCCACAAAAAACATAGAACCAAACTACCCAGCCGGCCATAAACCAGAACAAAATTAACTAGGGCACAACTCCTAAAACAGCAGCCCACAAGAGTACAACCGGCCACTACACTAAACCAACCAAAAGACTTAAATCCAGCCTCAAGTACAAGAAAAACATGAAAGGAAGCAAATACCTAGTCCAAAGAAACTGGAAAGTGCTCCCACCAAAGCCAAGAAAGCTCCAACCGTCCCAAAGTAGGCTAAGGAAGAGGCGTTTAGAGCGCATATATGTAGAAGAGAAGAAAGAAGCAGAAGATTTCACCATACCAGGCGACGAGAAGGAGAAATCACCCAAACCCTAGCTATCGGGTTTCGCCGGCTGCGGAGACAATGCGCGAATGCCAGTTCAGAGCAGGAATCGATATGTTATAAGAAACAAAACCCACCGCTGCAGCCTTATCTGCCAAGCCCGAACCGGATGCAAAACTGAACCGGTGAACCCAGCCACACATCCAACCCAGCCAACCAACAACGCCAACCAGCCAACCAAACCAGCAAATAGCACCAACCAGCCAACAAATAGTACCAACCAGCCAACCCAGCTCACCAATATCACCAAATATAACATTACCACATAAAATTAAACCCGCAGCACTAGCAAATCAAGCCCACCTTTTAATTTACAACATATATATACAACTACATAAGTCATGCGACAATCTTCTGGGCCGTCCACATTATAAAAGCAACAAAACAAAATATAAATAACGTTCCATACATAACATAGCATAGCACATGCAAAGGAAGAACTCGCACGACGCCGAATCATAGCTCAGGGCGACGCCGATTCATAGCTCATGGCGACACCGATTCAATATTGCTTACCTCTTTTTTCCTCATCGGGGACGTTACCTGTAATGAATTAATTTTCGTTACGCATGATCATAGAAGTAATTAATTACTGCAACATAACAGAATATGACATACCAAAAAGATGTGCGTCACACCTACTATGTCAGTTTAGCTGCAATACTCACTGATACCTCTACTTCTGTTGCAATCCTATTCCCATTTGCAATGCTTGCTCTGCCACATATGCAACCCATTCCCTCTACCGACAACTCCTTCATCCACCGGCTCTCACCAAAACACCCACACTACAATACCTATTCCTCCACAACCACAACATTAATGTTGTAGCACCTACATTCCGGGGTATAGATGGGGTTACATATAGTGGAGAGAAAGAGCGGAAAATTTAAGGAATACTTCCTTGGTCTACCCTAGGCTCAAAGTAGTATTTCTAAACATAAAGAGTTTCAAGTTGCAATAGAACTTAAGCCTAAACAACTAGGGGAAACATTGTAAAGTTAAGCCTAAACTACTAGGGAAAATATTGTAATTAATGCAAAACTAAAATAAAATTAGTGTTGAATAGAGTCAGATCCGTGCTAGTCATTGGTTGCATTCTCCACCATTGGATTCCTACCAGAGCATTGCGTACATCCTTCAAATACTTGTGTTCATCTTTCTTTCATTGGGTCCATCCTATGTTATGATAGCTCGATGTGAAAAATTTGTCTTGTTCTCAAGAAATAACTCCAGAAACTCTTAGCGGAAATCGTCGCGGTGTGCTCAAGTGGCGCTTGATATTGGTTGATGCTTCCAAGTAACAATAACTTAGTCCATGTACCCCATCCAAACCACAAAATCCCACAACCTTAGACTGACGACTAATTGACGCAGGACAGTCCTAATAAGACTAGGATAATTTTTATATGCAGACACACTTCCGACAATTGTTTTACTCGCAATAATTTTTTTTATAAAAAAAGAGTCAAGTGAGGTGGTACAAATGCAAGAATGCTTGAAATCAAATAGCTAAGAAAATGAAAATAACAATGCTTCAAAACCAGGAAACAAAGACTACTAACTAATTAACACACATTCAACATGAAATAAAAGACCCCAAACTTAGAAACTTATACAACTAGGAAATAGAGGGCTTGGTGGGTCTCCGGCAAGCCTCCTGTGGCTAGAATAATAGAATGGGGGCTGGATTTGGATCCCTGGGTACCCAAAACTACTGGACTGGGCTGCTGCAAGGCTGTGTGAGTGCAAAACAGCTGCTGGAGGGATCGGAGGTGGTTGTTTGGGCGGTCGGAGATGGGCTGGAGCTGTGGAGGGGCTGGAGGAAAGCTGGCAACCGGCTGGAATGTAATGGGGAGGCTTTGGTGGAGTGGAAAGATGACCCTGCAGGTGTTGGAAGCAAACAAGGATGATGAGGGGGCTGGTAGATGAGGTGGAGGGGTGGATTTCCAGTCCAGATTCAGTTCTGGACAGAAAATATTTGTTTCTGGGAGTGGCTTAGTGGGGGGAACTGCTCGGGAGAGATATTCTAACAGCTAATAGGGCTCTGGATGCTGGCGGATAGGGGTTGGATGAGGATGGTAGGGGTTCTAGAGGGGTTGATGTGGCTTGGTATGGTGGGCGGAGAAGATTGGGGGCTGCTGTAGGGGTTGGACTGCGCTAGGAAGGAACCCCAAAGTGTTGGAAGGGCCTCACAGTTGGTTGGAAGTGAATTCCAGGAGACTGCTTGGAATTCTGGACCGTGACTGATTGGGAAATGCTGCTAGGAGGTTGGATAGGTGAATGGGTAATAAACTAATAAATAGTTAGACTGGGAGTCGCAGGAAAAAGTTTCAGGATGCACGAAAGGCTATATTTTTGGGAATTGTGGAAGAATGAAGGTTGGGGAAGGTTTGGAACCGGCTGATGCAATTCCTGCAAACAGGAGTTGTCGGAGAGGGGAAAATGTGTTGTCCGGTTGTGAAGAAAAGGGAGTGGGTTCAGTTGTGGCTGGGTGGAGGACTTTGGCGTGAGTGGTCAGGTGGGAAATGTGGAAGTGGAGTAGTGGGAGAATGGGAGGAATTGTAGGAGTAGTGGGCCTAAATTTTAGGAAGGTGATTGTAGTGAAGTAATGGGGGCAGTGGGGATTTTGCTAGGGAGTGGGGATGGGGTGGGAGGGTGGTGTCCGGCCGGAGGTGGCCGAAGGGGATCGTCGTCGGTGGTGATGGTGTCCGGAGGTGGGTTTCGGCAATCACCTGGAAAACAAGAAATGCAAGGAATTTTGTAGAGGTGATGGTGACTTGGCGTAGGTGGCCAAAAATATTTTCCGAAGATCGCCGGAAAACTGATGATGGATGGAAGTACTTCCCAACCACCGCCCCTTTCCAAAACGGTCCCGATCCGGACTTTCCAGCCCCGATCCGTTATTTTCTCCACCCGTACATCATTCCCTAGCCCGGATCTGATCCTAAAATATCAGATCTACTCTTCCCCACCCGGATCTAACCACACGTGCCCGGATCTATCCATTTTTGGCCCGATTCCACCCTCCATCGTCGGGGACAGCCACTACATCGTCTTCCACACTGTCGGTTCCATCTCGGGTCATCACATACGCATTTCCAGCTCCAGATTTTTCATTGCCTTGGTCAACCCGCTACTTTGGGGAGCTTCTCATTGTATTGAAACATTTGATTTGACATTATTATTGATTGATTATCGTGATTTTCTTAGATTCATGCTTGTAGAAATTTGTTACGATCCGATTATAATTTGCAGGTGGGACCAAATTGCCGCACGCTTAGCTTTGGCCCTCCGAGTGGAGGAAAGTCATTACAAAATTGCTTAAAATTAAATGCTCGTTCTCTGTTCTTTTATTAATTTGCGTGGTGTGAATATTTCATTGCTTTGAATTATTCGACGCCGTCATCGACAGTTGCATTGCATTTAGATTAGGGTTCGTGTGTCGCATTTGCATTCCGCCCCGAGTAACCTTAGTTTAGTGCACCTCCATAGCCTACCCTACATCAATTGGTATCATGGCCAGGTTTGAGACACATGTATATTCGTAGTGGTATGTTTTAAATAGTGTTTGGGTTCATTTATGTCTTGTTATCGGCGTCGTTCGTCTCCTCTATCTGGGTATCCTGAGTCTACCTATACCCGACCTTATAGAGCCCATTTAAAGAAACCTTCATGTTATCATTATGATTATCATCGTTCCCCGCACACCACTCCTAGAGATCGTATCGATCCCTCGACACAATTCCATTATGATATCGGCGATCACTATGATGAGAGGTTCTAGGTCTTCATCATTACACCTCTACGTGACTCCATGGTGATAGAATTGAATATCGTTCAGGTCATCGCCGCTACACATCTCCTCTAGGAGAGGAACCTGGGTTTGGGTATCAGCGACCTCCACTGCATGTTCACAGGGCCCATACGCACCCACGAGCACAATCTGATTATGTTAGGAACTACCGTCTAGACGACCCTCAGGAACCCTATAGAGGTCGCCATCGGCAAGGTCACAATACATGCCAAGACCCCCTAGTGTTCCACCAATAGAGTTACCTGAGGCTAAATTTTTGCGATTAGTTCTTGACCGCTTTGATCTCTTACAAGCTCAGTTTGATCGCCTAAGATCGACATTACGAAGAAAGCCTAAGGATTTAGGTCAAGCCAACGATGCGGCGAGTAGTGCTCCCACCGAGATAAGAGGCACGACACTTGGTTTTGATCCTTCTCAGTTCGATGAGATTCATTGCTCATGTGATCTTGAGGTTGATATGATATCGATAGAGAGTGATACTAGCATGGCTAGTGAGCGTGGTCACGTGGATAAGGAAGAGCGACCCCGTGACGTTGTGATGGTATACCCATCATTTTCACCTCACCTAGACCTAGTGTCCCCTTTGAGCAGAAACACAGTTCTCGACACTATATTGATTGACCCGCACTTGAGTCTGGGCGTCCTCTACTCTTCCCTTAGTACTATCTCGAGTCACTTCACTACTGAGAGTCGAGAGTATAGTGTTGACTTCATAGTGGCTACTTCACCCACTTACAAGGACACGATCTCTATCAGCGATACTCATCTTAGGGATCTTTCCATTATTAATGACCTCATCGTTGAACCTCCAGATAAGTCTCCTGATGAACCACTACTCCCTTGGGAGGTTTAGGAGGCTAGCGTTGACTTTGTTATGGGTGTCCTACTTGCTCCCACAGACACTACTGTTATTGGTGCCCTCCTCGTGGTGGACTATCCTATCATTATCGAGCTCCTCGGGATTAAGTCCACGAGAGGCTCTTCCTACACTTTAATGATGAATCGTGTATCCGCACTAGTGATCGTCTTACACGTGATGATTTTTGGTATAAACCCCCTGGTGAGGCACTTGATGGGCTATATCATTTGAGAGGTGCCCATCACACAGTGCTCCGCGCTATTTTGTCACCATCTACGTCGTCCTCTTGGGTGATGACGTCGGTCACGCCAGATTTTTCTATCGACCACCCAATATGCCTCCTGATAGGCCACCCCATGTTAGTAATATCTAAGTCATTGTCAGGCATTCCCTTAGGAAATGTGTCGAGCATGTTGTGCTTTATTTGCATCATTTGCTTCATTTGCATGAGTCGGTTGGGTCACTTGTTCATCATTTGCATGCATTACATGAGTCGGTTCGCCGACAAATAATAACGAGTAATAAAAACTATAAAACCCATGTAGATAAGTGAAGGTGAGAACGAGTGTTCAATGAAGGTGAGAGGGTAATTGTGCGAATCCGCCCTGAGAGGCTCCCCTCAGGGCATGCCAAAAAGTTAAGCGCCAGGCAAATGGGCTCCTACTTTATTATAAGTCATATTGAGACAAATGCCTACCGACTCGATATTCCAGCAAGTATGAGAATCCATCCAATATTTAATGTCGAGAATCTGACGTCGTGCTACGAGCCTCGCGAGTATGTGGACCCGAGCAGTGGAGATACCTAGTCGTCCCCACCCCACTTTTGTTGTCTTACCACTCTCATACTCCACCCACGTCTGATAGCCACCACAACCCATCTACTGTTGACACCCACCCACCTGAGGATTCGTCTTCTCTGGTTTCATCAACGACACCGCCGATCGCACCGGGATCCACCACTCTAGAGATGAGCGATGAGAGAATCACTAAGTTTATATCCTACCAGCTTGTTCCTACCTCAGGTGGGCCGCGCTGTCGCTACTTGGTACATTGGCGGGGCCGCCCTGATGCAGATGATGCTAGGATACTTACAGTAGAGCTTGATTGATTCGTCCCTGGACTTCGACTTCAGCACGACCGTCTCCATTCACCAAAGATGACATCTTTTTGGTCAGTGGGAGTTGATTGACGATGACACTCTTCCGCCGACGACATTTGGACAACTTCCAATGGTCCTCCTCGAGTTGTACCTGATATTAATCGAGAGTGTTAGAAAAGACCGTGTAAAGGCCCATTTATAAGGCCAATTTATTTCTTATTTTTAGTCCCACATCTTGGATTGAGATCTTCTCTCCCTACTCTCTTCCTATATAAATGTACTCATACTTGTAATTATTCATTCATTAAGTATATACAAGGTTGTAGGTTTCTCTATTTCTACATGGTATCAGAGCCACCGGTCTCCCTCTAACCGCCTGTTTGTTTGCTAACCGCCTGGTCACCCAACTGACCGCGCGGCCTATTTTTCTCTCCTGCCCAAGCCGCCGCTTCCGGCGACCTGTTCCTTCCCGGGCGGCCTGTTCCTCTCTCTTCCCCTCTGCTCTCCCCTCCTCCTTCTCTTCTTCTCTCCCTCTTTTTATAACCTTCTCTCACGTGGGGCCCACTCTTTCTCCCTTCTCTCTCCTGTCCAGTCTTCCTCTCTTACCGTGCGGCCTTCCCGTGTCTTCCCACTTCTCGCGGCTTCCTTCTCCCAGCCGCTGCGCCCTCTTCCCCGCGGCCTTCCTTGTCAAGCCGCCCGGCCTCTTTCTTCCCCAAGCCGCCCGACCTCCCTTGTCTGGCCGCCCGGCTTCCTTCTTCTGCTAGCTTGATGTCCTCCGACGCCTCTGCTGCTACTTCCGCTCCTCCAGCCCGTGAGGCTCCTCCAGCCTCTGAACTACGCGATGAACTGCGCATTACTATTATCTCTTTGACGGACAAACGGAATTTTGTTGAATGGGTCCACTCTGTTCGTCGTGTCCTGCAGACGAAGGGTCTTCTCCACCACTTGACTCGGGCTACCCCTGCTGTCCCGTCTGATGATTGGCTCCGGGATGACGGTCGGGTCCAGTCATGGCTCCTCAACTCTATGGACACCGAACCCTATCGGATGGCCATGTATCATGATACGGCCAAGGCCATGTGGGAAGAGCTCCACTCCTTTTACTCTGGGCAAAACAGTCTTCAGCACCTCTATGATATTATCTCCGGCCTCCAGAATCTTGCTCCTGGTTCTCCTAGCGACATGATTTCCTTTGTTGCTCAGGCCAAGACTCTTGCTGAGGCATGGATTCAACATCAGCCTCCTACCACGGATCTTGCTACTCAACGGGCCCAGAAAGAGGCCGTTACCATCGCAATGATGATGTCCCGGGTTCCGCCTCACCTGCATAGTGTTCGGGCCCAGATCCTCTCCTCCACCGCTACTCCGTCACTGTCTGACGTCTGCTCCATGCTACTTCGAGTTACGCCTCCTCTGGAGGCCCCTTCCGGCTCTGCCCCTGCTCTTCTCCAACAGCCTCTCCTTCCCACTCCACCTCCTGCTCGTGGTTCTTCCACTCGGGGTGGCCGGCCTCCCTCCAGGGGCCGCGGCCGTGGTGGCAGCTCGTCTCTCAAATGCACATATTGTGGCCGGGGTGGTCATCTGGAGGCCACCTGTTACAGCAAGCATGGGTTCCCTCCCCACCTCGCTGCCACTTCCTCTGATGCTCCTGCTCCTGCCCTGGCTCCGGCTTCCACTCCTCAACATGATATTGATGAGCTCCGCACCCAACTCCATCAGCTCCAGGGTGTTCTTAGCCGCTCCTCCGGCTCGGTTGCGACCTTTTCTGCGGAAGGTGTAACCTGTCTCTCTCCCAGCCCTCACTGGATCGTTGATTCCGGTGCTACTCACCATATCACTTCCCAGAAGCCCTCCAAATATCTCCAGCTGGCTCACCCCCCGAGTATCACTGTGGCCAATGGTGACACCCTCCCGGTCTCTGGTGCTGCTGCCCTCCAACTTACCCCAGCCCTTTCTCTTCCCTCGGTTCTTCACGTTCCGGGCTCTCCTTTCAATTTGCTATCCGTTAGTCGCCTGACAAACGACCTTGATTGTTCAATAATTTTTTCTCCTTCTTCCTTTCTTATGCAGGATCGTCGCAGCCGGAGTATCATTGGTAGGGGGCAGCTGGTGAATGGGCTTTACCTCCTGGATACTCAACCCACTCTTCTATCCGCCGTCTCGTCTGTTGATTGGCACCGTCGCCTTGGCCATGCTCCTCTTCCGATTCTCAAGCGGGCTCTTCCTGATGTTCCATTACAGGAGTTTTCTTGTGAATCATGTATCTACGGCAAACACCACCGTTCTGTTTTTCCCCCTACTTGTACCCGGAGTAGTACTCCGTTATCATTAGTTCATTCTGATTTATGGGGTCCTTACAAGGTCCCTAGTATCTATGGTTATCGATATTTTGTCACTTTTATAGATGACTACACGCGTACTACATGGCTCTATTTAATGCATGACCGTACTGAGCTTACATCTGTCTTTCGTGCCTTTGTTACTGAAGTCCGTACACAGTTCGCCGCCCCCCGCAAAATCCTCCGCACGGATAATGCTCGCGAATATACAGGGCGCGCCTTCTCCTCCATCTGCACCGAGTTTGGCATTATCCATCAAACTTCGTGTGTCTATACCCCTCAACAAAATGGGGTGGCCGAACGCAAGAATCGTCATTTACTCGACGTTGCTCGCTCCCTCATGTTTCAAATGCAGGTTCCAATCGACTATTGGAATTTCGCCGTCTCCACCGCTTGTCATCTTATTAACCGGCTCCCGTCTTCTGTTCTTGATTTTGCCGTTCCTCTCGACCTCCTCTATCCGACTACCAAACCCACCTCTCTACCTCCGCGGGTCTTTGGGTGCGTCTGTTATGTTCATCTTCTTGGCCCTCCATTAGACAAACTCGCTCCTCGTGCGGCCAAATATATGTTTGTGGGATACTCCCGTACTTAAAAGGGGTATGTTTGCTACTCCCCTTCCACTGGCCGGACGGTTGTCTCCGCGGATGTCACCTTCTGCGAAGACCAGCCCTTTCACTCACCCTCCTCCTCCCCGAGTTCCTCTCCTGCTCTGCCTCGCCCTGCGGTTCCCACGGCCCCTTCCTTTCTACCCTCCTCCTCTCTTCCTGCTCCCAAAGTTCCTCCACCCGTTATTCGTGTCTATACTCGTCGCGGCTCCAAGGATGGTTCCCTGCCTCAGCTCCCTGCTCCCAGTGACACTCCGGCACCGGCGGATTCTGCTCCTGCTTCTACGGCTCATCCCCTCGCCAACTACGTCTCTCTCCACCGGCTCGCTCCCCCTCTCTACGCCTTTGCCTCTTCTCTGTCCTCGATTTCTATTCCTAACACTGTGCAGGAGGCGCTTCGACACCCCGGCTGGCGGGCGGCCATGGAGGATGAAATGAGGGCTCTTTGGGCTAATCAGACTTGGGATCTCGTGCCCCTTTCTGCTGGCCAACACTGTGTCAGCTGCAAGTGGGTCTTTGTTGTCAAACATACCGCGGATGGGTCTGTTGAGCGTCTGAAGGCCCGCCTTGTGGCCCGGGGTTTTACTCAGCAACACGGCCTTGATTACGAGGAAATTTTCTCTCCCGTGGCCAAATTGAACACGGTCCAGGTTCTTCTTTCCTTGGCTGTGCATCGTCATTGGCCTCTCTATCAGCTGGATGTGAAGAACGCCTTTCTCAATGGCGATCTCCAGGAAACTGTTTATATGCATCAACCACCCGGGTTTGAGACCACGGGGGAGTCTCGGGTGTGTCATCTTCGCAAATCAATTTATGGTCTCAAACAGTCCCCGCGTGCCTGGTTTGACAAATTCAGCAAGGTGGTCCGCGATATTGGCTTTACTAGGAGCTCGGCTGACTTCTCCCTCTTACTCGACACCAGCCAACCGGAACTGTGATTCTACTTGTTTATGTTGACGATATCCTCATCACTGGAGATGACACTACAGGAATACAACATACCAAGCAACAATTGAACTCCGCCTTTCAGACCAAAGACCTTGGTAACCTACGGTATTTTCTTGGGCTTGAGGTTGCACGACGGCCTGATGGCCTTGTATTATCTCAAAGGAAGTATTGTATGGATCTTCTTCATGATGCTGGTTATTCGGGATGCAAACCTACGGATACTCCAATGGATGCTAATCACAGGCTCTCAGCCCATAGTTCTGACTCCGATGAGCTACTTACAAATCCGGAATACTACAGACGTCTGGTTGGGAAACTGATCTACCTCACAGTTACTCGACCAGACATCTCCTTTGCCGTAGGAGTCGTGAGCCGATTTATGCATGCTCCTAGGACATCTCATCTTCAAGCTGTCGAGCGCATTCTTCGGTACCTCAAGAACGCTCCCGGACAAGGGCTTCTGTACAAGCCATCCACATCACTATCCCTCGTTGCATACTCGGACGCTGACTATGCAGGATCTGTTGATGATAGGCGCTCTACATCTGGTTTCTGTACCTACTTTGGTGGTCATCTCATAACCTGGCGTAGCAAGAAACAGAATGTGGTTGCTAGATCTTCTGCTGAAGCTGAGTACCGGGCCATGGCTTCGGTAGTGTCCGAGTTAACATGGTTGGAGAGTCTTCTGGGAGATTTGGGTGTCCGTCTCTCATCACCGGCAATCTTATTTTGTGATAGTCAAGCAGCAATACATATTGCCAAGAACCCGGTATTTCACGAACGCACAAAACATATTGAAGTTGACTGCCACTTTATTCGGGAAAAGATTCAGTCAAAGAAGGTAGACCTGGAGCATGTTTCTGCTACAAATCAAGTTGCCGATATTCTGACCAAAGCTCTCTCCAGACCATTATACTACTAGTTTTTATCCAAGCTTGGCGCCTACGATTTGTACGCTCCAGCTTGCGGGGGAGTGTTAGAAAAGACTGTGTAAAGGCCCATTTATAAGGCCCATTTATTTCTTATTTTTAGTCCCACATCTTGGATTGGGATCTTCTCTCCCTACTCTCTTCCTATATAAATGTACTCATACTTGTAATTATTCATTCATTAAGTATATACAAGGTTGGAGGTTTTTCTATTTCTACAGAGAGAATTCTGATCCCAATTCATCGGGAGATGAATTCTTTCAAGCCGGGGAGATTGATGCGGAGTAAAGACAAGGGTGAGCTTTGAGCTCATTTGGGGCTGATTTGACGACTTACCACATATGGCGTGCCCGGATCGACGATCGGACTCCGCAGATGTATCCTGATCCGCGTCACGAGTCGAGATCATATATTATTTTATATATTTTGGTTTTTTGTTGGTATATTCAAGTGGTTTCCCCCCGAGCAATCATAGCCGTTGATTGGGGATGCCCTAGTCTTCATGTTATTATAAATAGAGGTGTTAGGGGCTGATTCAAGGCATTGCAGAATTTTGGGAAACAAAATCCCGGATTCCAGCGATCAAGCCACGGTGCCGACTCCGTAAAACCCTAGGTGACGACTCCTTGGTGCCTATCTTACTCCCCAAGGTATCTCCTAACTCTAGCCCTCTTTTCCCCTCCCAAACTCCCTCTTGCAGCACCCCTACAACCCCCAAATCATCCACCGAACCGCTGGCCAGACATTTCCACCTACAACCAACCATTCTTCTTCTAGTTATTGTAGCTTTATGAAATCTACTATTCTCTTCATAAGGTTTTTCCCCCTCCTATTTCCCCCACATGCCACCAACCCCTGTGCAGCCGCCTGCCCACCAACCTTCCCCCTCTAAGACGCCACCCTACGTCACCTCCCAGCTACCGTCCTCTCCTTTCCAGCCACCCCACCAGGCTGCCAGCCCACCAAGCCGCCAGCCCCTTTCCTTGCCACAACAGCAGCCGACGGCCTAGGGGCCTCCCCCACAACACCCCCATCATCCTGTTCCGTGGATCCACTTCCCCACCACCACCCCTTTCCAAAACAGTCCCGATCTGGACTGTCCAGCCCCGATCCGTTATTTTCTCCACCAATACATCATTCCCTAGCCCGAATCCGATCCCAAAATATCGGATCTACTCTTCCCCACCTATATCTACCCACATGTGACCAGATCTATCCATTTTTGGCCCGATTCCACCCTCCATCGTCAGGGACAACCACTACATCGTCTTCTAGGCCGCCGATTTCACCTCGGATCATTTCATACACATTTCCAGCTCCACATTCTTCATTGCCTTGGTCAGCCCGCTACTTTGGTGAGACTCTCGTTATATTGGAACATTTGATGTGACATTATTATTGATTGATTATCGTGTTTTACTTATATTCGTACTTATAGAAATTTGTTGTGATCCGATTATAATTTGCAGGTGGGACCAATTCGCCACACACTTAGCTTTGGTCGTCCGAGCGGAGGAAAGCCATTACAAAATTGCTTAAAATTAAATGCTCGTTCTCTGCTCTTTTATTAATTTACGTGGTGTTAATATTTCATTGCTCTGAATTATTCATCGCCGTCATCAACGGTTGCATTGCATTTAGATTAGGGTTTGTGTGTCGCATTTGCATTCCGCCCCTAGTAGCCTTGGCTTAGTGCACCTCCATAGCCTGCCATACATCAAGATAACTACCAAACTTCAACACTTGGATTTCGGTTTCGGCACCTAGCGATCAAAATGAGGAATCTCTTTTTTACTCAATATTTCAATCCCTTCAAAATGAACCTTCTATCCCTATTTATAGACTACAGGGCCATCATGGGACGGTGATGATTCTCCGATCATGTTCCTCTTAAAATGCATGAAATAAGAGTAAAAAATACAAAAAATAGCAAAAAATGTCGGTTCATCGATCCGCGTAAAGTGAACGGCTCCGATCGTTGTGTAGGCCGATGTATGTCTGGATCCCCCTTAGTTCACCCCGCCTTGAAAGCAATCATCTCCGTGAATGATGGTCCGTGATGGAGGTCAACATGCAAACAATTGAAATGTCGGTGGCTATGTTTGTCAGTATGGTCTCTTCCACAGGGCGGTTACCATCTACGTTCTTAAATTGAGATCCGTGAAAAACCAAGTTGATGCAACTCCTTACAGGAAGGCATAGACGTTATGACACATCGCCTACATGAACCTCAATTCAAAAGGGCCCAAAGAAGCAGGCAGGTTTCTTGAGATAGGAGCAGTTGATCACTGAACTTTAGCATTGCGGTTGTAACTTTACGGTGGACTTCTATGTGATGCTTGTTGGCTTGTGTAATCATCTTTTATTGGGCTTCGTGTAGATGTTGAGTTGTCGCAGGATCTCATCATGGTCCATGAGTTGGATGGCTTAGCGCCTCAAATTGACACTCATTCGGCAAGTAGCGGAGCATGTAGGGAGGCTATTGATCGTTGATAGGGAGTTGTACCCTCCACGTTGTGGAAGGTGTTGTACGTGTATTCGACCATATTAGTCTTTGCCTTTTTGAAGGGTTGATTCAAGATGAAAACACGATGGTACATCTCCTAGTATTAGTTGAGCACTTCAAATGTTCATCTGTCTCACTCATGACCGATCACGGGAAGTTGTGGAGGCACAATTTCCTATGGATGGAAGATTTGGCAATTGGAGAGGTGGTGAATAGGCGACGTAGTGGGATAAAAGCGTCTTATTTAGATAATCGGTCCATCACCAGTAAAATGTTGTCAAACCTACCGTATTTCAGCAACCTTGTTGTGAAATGGTCGCATTTGGATAATCGGTTCATCACCACTAAAATGTAGTCAGACCCACCGTATTTCGACAACCATGTTATAAAATCCACTACTATGTCGTACCATATCAAATTGGGCATGTGGAGGTATTGGAGTAGGCCTCCAGGAAAAGTTATCTCATATTTGGAGTGTTGACATAGAAGGAAAGTCATCACAAACTTCTCCACTTGACTAAACATGACCCGCCAATAGGTGGAGGCTGTGAGTCCATAGTAGGCTGTTGTGGGCCTCCTGGGTTTTGAACTCGATTCCTCCACAACAGAGTTGCAGCCCGCACACCCCAACCAGTTCTTCGCACTCATATTTCACGTGGTAGGTTGTTGAGGTTGGGTCTCCACTCTCAATTGGTGATAAGGACCAGTTTAGATCTCCCTTATCTAGGAGGTCTGGGTTTCAAGCCCATGCCTCAATAACTCGCCATTAGAATTAGCGATTGCGGCCAATCAGATCCGTGGAGATGAGTTGGGGTCATTGGTCTGCAGACTTGTAGTGCACCCACAGTTAATTAAGCTGTTACATAAGTGGTCAACAACTATAGGGATTTAGGAACAAGAAGGAAAAGTGGCCGGGCTTCAAATATGGTAGGGGAAAACTGAGAACGGTTTTATCGGTGCTTGGGTGTTGTGTGTGTGTGGGGGGGGGGATGTACACATCGTTGGGGGCTGGGGGTAATGCAGGGTTGCGGCCTGGAGGGAGGGGCTGGAGGTCGGTAAGGGGAAATTGCCGTGCTGTCAGGAAGAAATCGAAAACCTGGGAGGGAGCAGGAAGCTTGGCGAAGTTGTTGTGAGATATGGGAGGCGCATGAAGGAGGAGAAGCTCACGAGGCTGGGGAAGGAGGCATAGGTGTCGGCCTTGGAGTCGCACCACGGGGTCCTTGTCGGTATCGCATCAGGAGTGGAAGATCGACGCTTCCACATTATGGGAACTAA
Organism: Platanthera guangdongensis; assembly: GCA_039583875.1. NCBI lineage: Eukaryota > Viridiplantae > Streptophyta > Magnoliopsida > Asparagales > Orchidaceae > Platanthera > Platanthera guangdongensis. The sequence goes on from CM077167.1 coordinate 11,658,459, forward strand.
ACCATCAATGCCCATCCACCGTAACCTTCGTGCAAGTACTCAACTGAAAATAAGGCATCCTAATTGAATGGCCCGCAACATCCAAGCCAATTATATGCTAAATTTGACAAAAAATATAAAATCATCCATCAAACATACTCAAAACGATCATCCAGACGCAACCGTGGATTCGAATCTCCCGAACGGGTAGCGGTTCACCGCCTCCTGTGGGAATAAGCTTGGATTGATCGCAGAACTCCATCAGATAGTGATGGGGATCACAATCGACTTGCACAATGATCGAAACTGTTCATCTTATGTAGATCGACGATCGTAGCATTGTTTGTTCTTTTTATTTTTTGTTACGCATTATATTTTTATTTATTTTCGAGTCGGGACGATCAGCCAATCATAGCCGTCCGTTGTCACCTTAGAGTCTAATAGTCTATAAATGGAGGGTTAGGGCTCTCATTTTGGGCATTGAAGGATTGAAGCTTAGAAGTCATCCTTTGGTCATTTCGGTGCCGAAGCCGAACCCCGGGTGCGAACTTGGGTCTACACCCCCTCCATTTCCCAATCCCCTTGGCCGGCCCCTACCATACCCTTCTTTGGCCGGCCACTCCATCAACCCTCCTCCACAAGCAACAGCCAATCTCCTCCATTGTTCCTTGAAGCATCCGCCCCCTAGGGCCTTTCCCTGTTTCCTCCTCCCCTTCCCACTAGAAACAGACGGCCATCATGCCTTCTCCCTCCACCTCCATTGCTGCCATCCAACCTACCTCCATTGGGAACAGCCGGCCTTAAGCTTCCCCTCCTACCCTTCCACTGGAAAATAGTCTGCCACCTAGTTTTCCCACCCCTAATAATATCAGGCCCAAGCCACCCCCCTCCCCCCCACACACACACACACAAGCAGCAACCCTCCATCTCCCTTCCCCATTTCCTTTTCGTTGATCCACCAACCCTTCCTCTCCCTCCAAAAACAGTCCTTTATCTCATAAATTCCATCTCCTGTGATCACCGAAGTACGTCTTCAGCCATCTCCGGTAGCCCTCCTACACCTCCCCTTCATTTTTCTACCATTCTCCATTTTTCGACGATTACGAGTGACCACCACCACCACCGGTGGCCACCACCACCAATGGTCACCTTCCCCATCCCTCAACCACCTCCACTGCCTCAATAACCGCCCACTCCCCACTCCCTAAAATTTAGGAATTAATCCTAAATTTAGGCCTTCATTCCTCCACTTAGGCTTCGTTTGGTTCGGCGTTTCGCCGCCTCCATTTGGAGCAAATGCCGCTGGACGACGGGTAAACAAACGGCCTCCGGAGGCGTTTGCTCTATTTGCACCCGCAGCAAGGAGGAAACGGCCCCGATTCGCTCCGTTTCAACCCCCACCTCTCCCCCTCCGGTTCCAAAGTGGCGTTTCGACCCATCGGATGCACCCACCACCGCTAAACCAAATATATCCTTAATCCTATCGTCCACCCCTCTTTTCTATTCACCTGGAATCACCTTTTCTTTATTCCCCCATTTCATTAAAATATCATAACTACTTCCCCCTCATAACTACTACCCACATCCCATTTATCTGAACCACTCCCACCCCCCTAACTGTAATCGATCTCCCCCACATCTTCAGCCCCCTCCCTACTCTCTCACGTGGAGCTACAACCAAACTCGCTGCTCCCCCCGTACACCCCCATTCAGGTCGGTTCCTCTGACTGTCAACCCACGACCAATCCCAGTCACCTCCCCACTCCAGCCCTCGGATTTTCCAGCTGCCGTTCAGGCTTTTCCACTGCACCACCAGAACGGCTGCTGTTCGAGCGTTCCTAACAGCCTGTCATCATAGTTCAGGTTGTTGTTTTTCTCCTTGGACAGTCGTCTTCCTCCCCGAAACTGCTGCCTGAGAGCTGTCCAGCCACCCTACATCCAGCCAAAATCCCCGCCAAGACTCCACACCTTCATACAACCACCCCAGTTGTTTATAGCTGAAAACTAGCCCCGGCTGCCCTCTAAAAGCGCATCCAGCCCTCCCCTCTCCCTCATTTGTAAAGTTTAAGGTGTGTTGTTATTTCTTTTAATCTTGGGTCCCGTGATTGATCTCTATTTGTAGAGATAGTGGTTTGTAAGTCCTGTTTCAGTTGTTTTTAGTATTTGTGATTTCTCATTTAAATAGCATTTGGTTTCGCGCACTCTCGCGCTCATACTATTTCACGTGTTTCCATATTTGAAAATTTTAACTTTTTGTGGCCAATCACATATTTATTTTTCGATCACATAGGACCGTCCAGTGTCAGATAGCCTCCTTGGATTTGGTCCTCTAGGGCCTCTCCTCTCGCCTTCGCTGTTTCTATACCTGAGAATTCATAGACCATGACTTGGTTAGGACATACTCTTATTATTTCCCATGCCATAACACTCAAGGATGTGGTAACAGTCTCGGTGGAAGACACTATACTAGGCGAAACTCGGTTCTCGGTAAGCATGACCATTGTCGAATGGCGGCAGAAGTATGGTTTGTCCTCAATCCCATATGCAAACTCTTACATAGAGACGCAAAGGGGAGTATAATGGTTGTAAGCATTTTTGTAGGGAGCAGCCACTCGATGAGCTCTAGATGCAAGGTCGTGTTTACTACTTCTGGTTGCAGCCTTTGTTTCCTGTGGAGAATAAAGAGGAAGATGTTATAGGTGAAAGGAGGATTCCTTCTTAGGGAGAGGCATAAAGAGGAAGATGGTGAAGTTGGTCTTCTCGATGTTGATGTGGACATATTTGTCGTCTTCCTCTTGTCAAGGGATTTTGGTAGAATGAGGTTGAGTAGGTACTTAAATGGGTCATCTCTTTGCCATGAGTAAGTGTCGGCTAAGTGAACCCAAAGTGGCTCAATGGGCTCTTGCTTTAGGCTCTGTTTGAGACAACTCTGGCAGATGGAGAAGTTGCTGAAGGAATAGAGATCTTAAAAAGAACTTTCAGAGAAGCTCTACAGAGAGAGTTGTAGACTGTTTGGTAGAAAAACTTGGCTCAGAAAGATAGGGCTTGGAATCGATCGGATCTGGAAGAGGAGGGCTCAGAATCGACCAGATCTGGAAGAGGAAGACACATCAGTGGCTGGTCGGAGGGAGGAAAAACTCACCGGAACTTGGCGGGAACGACAAAAAAAGATGGAGGCGAGGTCGTCGGGGGCTGTTGTGGTGGTGTCGATCTCGCTGTCGGAGGGATTGCCGGATTTGCCTAGGATCGGGAAGACCAGAGATTGGGAATGAGAGAGGAGAGGCGTGATAGGGTTCGGGAACGAGAGAGGCGGGGCGCGATTTTAGGAGCGCGTCTGTGGGGGCTTGGCTGCTTCCAAAAGAGGCCCTTAAACGCGATTTGAAGATCCGCAATTTTCCAAACGCTGGGCATACAAACAACATAAAATCAGCTCCGGCGGCTAGAATATAGCTTTTCCAGCCGCCGGAGCTCTCCCAAACAGAGCCTTAATGAGAGAAGTGCCTGATTTCCTCTCTTCCTCTTCTCTGCAGTGGTAAATCAAATCACAAGCCAATGCCTGAAATCAACGATGGACCCTTGCCTTAATGAAAGGAGAGTCTGGTCTCCTCTCTTCCTCTTCATTGCGCTGGTAACTCAAATTACAAGTCAATGCTTGGAATCAACGAAACTGGTGATGGAGGAGCATGGGGGAAGGTTGATAAATCATTCAAGGGTTGTATTCTTCAGGGTGAGTTGTCAGAAAAGATTAGTGACTCAAAAAAATTGAGTTGGTCAGTAGGGTTTATCTTCCCCAAGTACGGTCAAGATTGGGTTTTGTGCGTGCATGTTATGAAATATAAATTCACTGTGAAGATTTTGTAATTTCAAAAGATAGTGGGTGCAACCTGTAATTATGCTAACTCTTGGGGGAGATTTGGGTAATTTTGTAGTCACTCAAATGGGTTATGAATTCTTATCCTCTCTCTTACCTCTGCTTCTTTCTCCAAACGGAGATCTCATAAGAAAAACCCTAATTTGGGTTTTCTAAGGTTTGCTCGGGAATGCCACGTCATCATGATCGTATCTCTTGCATGCATAAAATCATCTCTTTTAATCGACTCATTTTGGAAAATATGCACCCTCATTTCTGGAATAGTTTGCAATCATAATACAGTTGTAATTTGATCTTAGAGCTCTTATGGATTGCATTTTGTAATAATGTCACGTATATGTAAATTTATTTTAAAATTTTAGGATTTACGAAAAAACTATCCTTTGAATTTACATAGTTACACGCATCAAATTGAATTGAGCAGTTTTTCAATCAAATTCAAATTTGACATAAAATGCAGAGATTCAGATTCGTTCGAATGTTCAGAGTCGGTTTTGGATCCGTCATGAAATGTTGGATTTGAATTTGGGTTCGAATTCAGATTCAAATTTAAATTTGATTTTTATTGTTGGAACCTATGTCTAGGAGGTCTGGCGGACAGATAAGGCGGACATGTTTGGCGGTCTGGCGGATAGCAGTGGAGGACAGGATTGGCGGTCTGCCTTTCTGATGATCCTGACAGTGATTCCTCTCTTGCGCTTAAGCAGTAGTCGTGGCGGTCTGGCGACCTGGCTTAGTGGTCTAGCATTAGTCTGTTGTAATCCGCACTAGTTAACTATAGTGCGGTCTGGGTATCAGGGGTAGTAGTTGTACGGACTGCTGAGGTCAGATCCAGTTGACCTTCAGGTGGTTAGCTCCTGTCTAACCGCATAAGATGCTTTTATATTCTTCTCGCAGTTGTGCTCTTTGTTGATCAGCAAAGGCTTGACCGCGGTTGGTGTTCGCAGTTCTCAAGCACAACTCTGGTGCGACCTGGCAGTTAGACTTTGTCTAACCGCAACTTTCTCTCCTAGAGCTGTTCACTAGACACTGTCGGATAGAAACCAGAGCAATCATGTTGGTGCCTTTTCTCGCTCTGTATAGTCGTGCAGTTATCTCATCTAACCGCACAGCCCGAGCTGCTAGTTTTTTTATCTATCTGCCTAGTAGCTTGTGACAGATGTTGTATATTCTCTTTCTTGTATTTTCTCTTGCTTCCCCCTTTTCTATAAACAAGGGGCCATACTTATGTATTATGTAACTTTTTGGAGCAATAAAATTTTGTTATTTAGCTCTTTTCGCACATGGTATCAGAGCTTATCAGTCATTTGCTCAGTTTTTTGCTTTCTCATCCGTAGCACAGTGCAAGCGGTCTTTAATTTTTTAACCGTCTGCTCTTCTCTTCTCATGCCACGGTTCTCTTTCTTAACCGCGCCTTTCCGCTGCTTCTACTGTTCCGCAGTCTTCTCTTCTTCAGTGGCGATTTCTCCTTTCTGTTGCTTCTTTCTGCCCTCTCTTTGCTATTCGCACTTCATACGAATAGCTCTCTTCTAGCTGCCTCTTGCTCTATTCACGCGGCCTCTTGGTCTGTTCGTGTGACCCTTTCTTTGTTTGCTTTCTGCGACAAGTTCTCTTCCGGTCTCTCCCTCTAACCGTGCGGTTAAAGTTTCTGTGTCGGTCTTCTTTCGCTACCCGCTGCGGATAAACCTCTCCGTGCGGATAGATCTCTCTACTCTCTGCAGATAGACCTTTCTAACCATTTTCTCTTTTTGCTATGAAGATGTCTGATTTCTCTTCCTCTACTCTATCCGCGCCTCTGTTCTGCCCGCTCCTGTCTCTACTTCTGGCAATTTGGGTACTTCTTCCAAGCTCACTGAGCCAAATTATTCCGATTGGAGTGTTTCCTTTGTTCTTTTGCTACGCTCTCAGCGTAAACGTCATCATCTCACTGATGATCCTCCTGCATATGGATCTGCAGCTTTTGATAACTGGGATGTCAGTGATGCTCTGGTGATAGCATGACTTGCTAATAGTCTATCTGATGAGTGTCTTCCTGTCATTAGACATGATGCGACGGTTAAAGCTTCTTGGAATCATCTTGTTGTTTTGTACTCCAAGGGAGCTCAAACTTCCCGCATATATACGTTGTATGCAGGTCTTTTTATCCGACCTATCATGACTCAACAGGAGGTGCAGACTCTTGGTGCTGAACTTCTTCAGCGTCGGCCCTTTTCTACTGATTTCGCTGAACAACATAAACACTTTTAGGTGCTTTTGGTTGTCTGCTACTTGCTTTATTTGTCTGGATCTTATGATATGAATCATCAACAAATTCTTGGAGAGGCTGTTACTCCTACTCTGGATCCTACTGTTGCACGTATTTCGGTTGTTACTACTCTTCTTCAACATCCTTTGCTTGTCTCCCCGCCTCCTCATGACACTGTTGCTCATCAGGACGTGGCCCCTCTAGATTCCTTTGCTCTCACCGTGGCCCCTCTAGTTATCTCTGCACTACCCGCTCCGGTGGTCGTGGCCCCTCTAGATATCTCTACTTTCACTGTGGCAAGACCGATCACCTTGTTGACCGCTGATGGGGCAAACATCTTCATCTTCGCCCTGCTACGAGTGATACTAACTCGAAGAAGTCTACTTCACTTGCTACCTTTTCGGGTAGTGCAAATATGACCACTACGGGTAGGTGGCTTATTGATTCTGGTGCTACAATCACATGACAGACAATCCTCGTCTTTTCTCTCATCTAGACTTAGGTTCTGACATTTATAAAGTTTAATTATATCTAATGTTCAAATATAATTATATATAATATTTAATTACATATATATAATTTTTATTTTAGTCCATATTCTACCATTCACAAACTATTCGCCAATCCTTCGAATATGGATAAAATTATTCGGATTCGAATTTGAAAACTATTCAAATCCGAATTCGAAATATACAAATTTTAATCAATTATTCACGAATCGAATCTCGAATTATTCACAAACTATACTATTTGTGAACAACTCTAACTAATTTCAAGGACCTCTCTACTTTTTAAAGTTACCAAAACTCTCTTCTAATATTACCTTGTTAGCATGTGTGTGCATATGTTAACAGTGTAAACTCAGAGGGAAGTGGATAAGTTTCTATAATCATGCAAAGTTGGACTGCTGAAAAACAGCATTTGCATTAATAAAGAAGAAAGTACAAAATTACACAGGGCATACAATCCAAGTCATCCTACACAAACTCCAGGAACACGGAAGTAGCAGGAGTGAGGCCATGCCAAATAAAGTTACAAGCTGCACCATATTTAGCACAAAAATCGGCCCATCTATTGGCCTCACGTATAACTCTGCAAGAATGGATAAATCCTGTTCTTGAAATGAGTTGTCAAGCCAGGCCGATCGCCGCAAGGAATTCCTGTAAAAGTAAATGACCCTAAATTTTATGTGCATCACGTGCGGGTATTACGATTATAGTACAGGAAAACGAACAATTGCATGCTATCTTGAATGTCAAGTACTTCCTCCTTCCTTTCTCAATCCTTGGATGCTCCATTTCAAAACTTGTATTCTTAAATCATTTGTGGCGCATGCTGACAACTTCACCCCCCGCAGGCTCCTCCAGAAAGGCGACAAATTTTCCGCAGCGAGCTACAAAGAGTTGGAACAGAAGGCGCCAAAGTTCTCCGTGAGCTCGGAAACAAAGTGAAAACAATGACAAAACTGAGCTCTGCGGATATTCTCTTCGACATACATGAAGCCGCCGAGGATCTTCAAAAGAAGATAGACCGAAAATCCTACCTTCTCGTGAACTCCACGCTATGGGAGATTGGCACCCGGCCCGAAGGACTCGATGATTTCAGCAACACGGAAGGAGAGCACCAGCCCTTAGGAATGAAGTTCCACAGCGAAGCGGTTCTCGACCTCAGATCGCTCCATCTGTCCAAAAGCTGGGATTTTCATAACACGGGCTTTAATCTCTCCTCGTCTCCGCCAATCCCACCTGGCTCACCCGAAGCAATTCCAAAACCACAATTATCATGGCCGGCTCGCCCGTCCTTCAAAATGGACGAGACAATCAAAGAAGAGGAGTCCGGGACTTACGAGAGCGCGAGTGCTCTGTCATTAGCCACTTTCTCTTCACTTTTGATCGAGTTTGTCGCGCGGCTTCAGAATTTAGTCGACGCTTTCGAGGAGCTGAGCGAGAAGGCCAAGTTCAAGGAGCCAGTGGATGAACCTACCGTAGATCCTGCTCCAGGTTTGTGGACTCGAATTAAAAAGCTTTTTGGAGTTTAATTAAGTCATTTATTATATATAAATGTGAAATTCAAGATTGTCTTTGTAGGAAAAATAGTTTTTGTTTGGTCATTGTTGTTCAGCTCTAAATATTTGTGTAAGCTGGACACCAATTTTGTTAGGGCTTAATTGTATTCTCAATATGGATAATATATCACTAGTAATTAGATTAAGGGTCCGTTTGGCACTGTGGCGGCCATCGTCGACGTGGTGGTTACGAACCGTCGTTCGTGAGTGCTATACCTCACCTAAGGAACTCCATCCATTTTCTATATTTAAAATTAATTTTTGTCAAACACATATTCGTGACAGTGGCGTTTTTGTCAAAAAATAACCGAAGCAAATATGTCGTGCCAAACTGACAACAGTTTGTAACCACCACATTCCTGACAGACACCACTTTTTTTTATCTTTTATTCATTTATCATTAAAAAGGGCACCCCGCACAGCGAGGGTTCAGTGAAGAATCCCACCACAAGGGTGGAATATAGGCAAACCGTACCCTGTATTTTTGCAAGAGACTGCTTTTAGGACTCGAATCTGTGACCTCATGGTCACACACCAACACCTTAACCGATGCGCCCAGGCTGCTATTCTTTTATCCTTGGTCCACAAACATGGATTAATGATAGTAAATTATGTCGTTAAACTATGTGTCTATTTAGAAACATTGTACGCCGGGCACCCGCCGACGAACTTAAGCTTTTGGGTTGAATATGTGCGCGTCATTAGTGTATTCCGCTCAATTTTGGTTCCCCTTGCCTTCTTTGTCATGAGAGATATCAGAGCTGATGGCTCGGTAGGAGATCTATTTAATTGTAGCTCCCAAAGGTCTTGACTGCTTCAACCATGGATAGACTTGAACAATTGTTTGAGGCTTCGTTTAGGGACTTATTCTTACCAATCAAGCGGTTATGATCGCATGTACCTGGCCTTAATTAAGGCCCGATACATGCAGTCGTAACCGCTTGACCAGTGAAAATAAGTCCCCCCAAACGGAACTGGAGTGTATGCATGATATTTGATGTTGAAAAGTTTTTATTAGAGGTAGATTGATGGCTTATGTTGAGAGCTCTGGAGCGAGAGTTATTGTTGAGGCACTTGAGAGCGAGATTTAGGGTCTGTTTGGCACGACGGTGGTGGTAGTGAACACGGTGATTATGAACCGTTATTCGTTCAGCGCAGTGTTTTGGAATATATGCTTGACATGACAGATTGTTTTAACTGCCCCTAAGAAAAAAATACTAATTTTGAACATAAAAAATGGAGTTCCTTAGATGATGTCGGGCATTCACGAATGACGGTTCGCAACCACTGCGTTCACAATCACCGCTATTTGTCAAATATATGTTGATGTGGGGATATTATGTAGTTGATCTTCAGCCATAAGCTTAATTTTTATGTTTAATATGAATGTGTTATTGGTTGCTGCCCTTTAATAATATCATCACCATATAATTCTTATGTAACAACTTTTATCATTCAGTTCGCGATCCGTCGTATTTGGTTCGCCCGCTTTCTGCTAAATGGTTGACTGCAGCTGCGGGGCGCCATGCGGCGTCGAGGCTTGATAGAAATTTGTGCCTTCTCCTTGATAGCTATCAATGATGCTCTCTCGAAAAAAAATTATCATCTGGCGAACAATAAAATTGTAATTAAACTCAATGTAAATTCCTGTATATATTGACATTAATTGAAAGTCAATAATTGAAACAAATGTATTCCACACAAACGAACTCTAATAGCTATCAATGGTGTTTGTTGACAAAGATTGGGTTTGTTTTTATTGTGTCATATCGAGCAGGAAATTAAATTTGCTTTTTTCATTTGAACAGGAGAATTGGACCGTCTTAGTTCTGAGTCAGATTAGACACACAAATTGTCAGGAGAAATCCAACAGCAATGACATGAAGACATTTTTAACGTGGAAATTCCAGAAATGAAGAAAAACCATGTGGTTGGAGTTTTTGAGTGTGTTCCTCTGAGTGCTTTCTTGTGCTTGTTGCTGCGTGCGTGAGAGCGTTGTTGCGGGTCACCCGACTTTTTCCCTGGTCCGGAGAATCGGACCGCCTTAGCTCGGAGTCGAGTCGGGCGTGCAATCAGTTAAAGAAAACCGTAGAAATGGACAAGAGGCGTTTTTGACGTGGAAAACCCGGAAAGGTGAAAAATCACGTGGCTGGAACTGCGCCGAGCCAAAATCCACTAGTTTTTTGAAGTGTTACAAAAGTTGGTTTGATCTCGGAGGGAGACATACCGCTACTCAATTACAAGTACGGTAAATGAGAAAAAACAACTAAGTCCTCGGAGTCTCGATGGAAACGCTCCGACCTTGAGATGATACTGAATTTGTGGAATCTTGATGGGAGCGTTCCGTCTGAAAAATATTCTAGTCCACGGAGCTTCTGAAGTTGAACTCTCGTTGTCGCGGAGCCTAGATGAGAGCACTCTCGCGAAGCGGTTGACGTCACTTGAGGCGTGAGGAAACCGTAGCGCAAGGAGAAGAGCGGAGCGAGTTCCTGAGCGAAGGATCGTCCCAAGTCCACGATCTCGCCGGAAAACCTCAGAGCTCTCTCTTCCCTCTGGAGTTGTTTGACTTGAAATGAAGGCCTTGAGACCTATTTATAGTTTTCTAGAGAGGTGTGTCAGTAATTATGTCAGGGAGTGATTTGTACTGGCGAATGGCGTCGCTCCATTTCAGTCACCTGGATCACAAAAATTAACTAAATGACGGAAGTGCCCCCTTACCCCGGGGCAATTCGGGGTGCCCGGAGGCGGCCGGCGGCGAAGGGGGCGGTTGGGGCTCGCTGACGGCGGCGGAGGATGCCGTCAGCTCGCTCGCGCGCGCATGGAACGCGCGTGCTGGGTGCTGCCCTGCACGGCCGCGACCCTGCATGGACGCGCGCAAGGAGCGACCCTGCATGGCCGTGTGACCATGCAGCCATGCGTGGCCACTGGCCGCGCAAGATATGTATACAGATTCAGTGAAGAGGGCGAGGACATCTAAAGGATTAACACATGAATTTTCTCGCTGTTGGCTTACATCAAAATACAGCTTTAAGCCATTATCTCTTTACCCTTATCATAGACGAGCTCATCAAGCATATCCAACAAGCAATACCTTGTGTTTATTATTTTCTACTACAAACAACATAAGACATGCAAATACTAAAGCAATGTCGTCGTGGGACGACACTGCACATGGGAATATCAGCGAAGACCAAAATACTACCACCGCATACATGTACCAGCGCATGAGGAACCTTGTTGATCCCCGCTAGTACGTCTCAATAAAACCCCAATCATATATTCATTTCTTCATTAAGTGAAAAGCTGCCAAATAAATAAGCATGCATCCACAGAACGCATGGATGGGGTTCCCCCCTAAGAATTTCTGAGTTAGGCAGCCAAAGCCCTTGAGCAGGTTGACCCAACCAATTGAGACGCTCTCAGAAGTCGCGCTCGCTCGGACGACCTTAAAGCCACCCAAAGAGGACCCTGACACTCATTTAGCTGTCACCGGGCACAAGCATGCGGGGTCTGCGCTGCGTACAAGCGCACGGGCGCGAGCACCCCCCCCCCCCCCCCCCCACGCACGCGCCAAGGGAGGGCGCACGGGCCAGGGCAGGCGCACGTGTGCCGCACGGGCTCATGCGGCCAGGGCAAGCACGCGCATGCCGCACGGGCGCAAGCGCTCATTGTGTGCACGCACAAGGATTGTTGACACGCACAAGGACCTGCTGGTTATTACTGCCGAAATCGACAACCTAAGCTTCCACGTCAAGCAAATATTAGTTGCTAACGGAAGCTCGGTCAACGTGATATTCATGCCAGCTCTCCATAGAACGAGCATCCCAAGGGAAAAATTCCAGCCGACAACAAGCCCGATCTATGGATTCAACGGAGGACCAATCCCAGTCAGAAGAATAATTACCCTCCCAGTCACACTTGGAGAATTCCTGAAGCGGGTAATCCACCGAGTCCAGTTTGTGGTCGTAGAGACAGAATTGTCGTACAACGTGATCTTCGGCCACCCGCTCCAGACGACATTTGGGGAAATCCCTTCAATTTCTCATCTCGCCATGAAGTTCATCACGCCCACGAGAGTCAGAGTCGTGAAAGGGAATCAGGAAGCTGTCCGGACATGTTATCTACAACAAATGTGGCCTGAGCAAGGTGCGCACCGAGGCCCCAACAGATCTCGAGCACGTGAGCCAGGAGGGCCCTAGGTGAAAGAACCCCAAGACAGAAATAGGGCGGCAATGCCTCACTATGTTATGTCTTCTTAATACTGCTATTTTGTTTTCTCTAAACGTAGAACAACCGACATTAACTCTATAAAGTCACGAGAGTTTATTCGTGCACAGACTATTACTATTTTCTTTTAATATTCATTCATTATGCTTGCTTTTAAACTTGCTATTACAGGAACAAGATGGGTACGGACCCTCGCAAGCTTCCCACTGCCGCGGATCGAAGGTCTGCCCTCCCCCCCCACCACCGCATTAGGTCGAGGCTTATGTCAGGGTTCTCGCCCCCGATAACTCTCCGGGACCATGTCCCTGCGGCCTCCCACTACCATTGATCGAAGGTCCTCCCTTCTCTGTCGTAATAGGTCGCGACATCGCTAGGGCATGCCCCCACGCATTCGCCAGCGGTTCAAAAGTCCGCAATTCACCATCTCTCCGGGACCACATCCCTGCGACCTCCCGCTACTGTCGATTGAAGGTCTGCCCTTCTCCGCTATAGTAGGTGGCAACGTCGTCAGGGTGTGCCCTCTAGCGCTTGCCAGCGATACGAAGGTCTACCCTTCACTGTCTCTCTGGGACCACATCCCTGCGGCCACCCACTACCGCCGATCGAAGGTCCTCCCTTATCTGTCGTAGTAGATCGCGGCGTCGCCAGGGCCTGCCCCCTCGTGTTCGCTTTTTGGTTCGAAGGTTTGCCCTTCACCATCTCTTTGGGACCACGTCCCTGCGCCCTCACACTACCGTCGATTGAAGGTCTGTCATTCTCCGTCGTAGTAGGTCACGATATCGTCAGGGCCTGCCCCCCTCGCGTTCACCACGGTTCGAAGGTCTGCCCTTCACCGTCTCTCTGGGGCCACACCCCTATGACCTCCCACTGACGTCAATCAAAGGTCTGCTCTTCTACGCCTCAGTAGGTCACGACACTATCAGGGCCTGCCCCCCCTTGTGGTCTCCCAGGTTCAAAGGTCTGTCCTTCACCAACACACTCAGCAACATCCCCGGCCGGTAAACCCGACCTCTCTCTACTTGGCTACAAGCGTTCGCTCTTCGCCCTGGTAATAGGTCGCAAAACCATCTGGGTCTCATCCTCCAATAGTCAACCTCAAAGTTGCTTGCACAAAGATAACAGAGCCAATGTTAGAAACTTCTCAAAAATAGCTCAAAATCGCACTTGGACAAATAACCAAAGGAAAGACAACGCACAAAGTTGTTATAGCAAAATAATGGAATAAAATCCGGTCCCAAATACGCATCAAGTACGACACAAGAACAATCAAAGCAAGATATAACAAAGTCTACTACTCATCAAACTCAACGCACCCATCCTCCGAAAGATCTTCAAAGTCAAGGTCAGAGACGTCACACTCGCGCTTGCGAGATATCATTCGAAGGATCTTCGCCATCCCGCGATGGAATGTCACCTACTCTCGAACATTAGCAAGCTTGGGCTCCATCTCCCTCATCCAGACCTCCTCACGGATCTTCTCTAACATCATGTAACGGTCCTTCTTGAATTCAATTGAATTCTTGTATTCCGTCGCCATAGTCGCCTTTAGCTCAGCAAGCCGCTCCTGCGAGGAAAAGCGTCCCACCTTGGACTCCAAGCGGGCAACGTCTCCCGACGCGTTCTCCACCCAAGACTTCTCAGCCTGAAGCTCCTCTTGTAGCCACGTCGCCTCAGCCTTCAAGTCCGGCTCAATCTGTCTGAAGCGAGACAAATCACACTCGCACCTCCTCCTTAAATAAAAAAGGGAACTATCTGCACCCTGCAACTTCTCCTAAAGAGAGAGGTACTCCTCTTTCAAGCAGACATAATAATCGTTCCAAGTGAGAGCAATCTGGGCTTGTATAAGAATCTGCAAGCAAAAAGCAAGATGAGTCAAGTCGGAAGGCAACAAGAGCAAACTAAAGCCAAGTAGCGAACTTAACACATTGTTCATCGCCACCATAGATGAAGAAACACGCTTCCCCTTCAGTTGGGGCAGAACAGGGGACCCTGGTAGGAGCCTGTGGGGCAGAAGATCCCAGAACCTCAACATCCAGATCACCAGACAAAGCTCGGTCAACTCGGGAACAGCAGGGGGCAGCCTCTGAACGCCCCTTCGACTGATCATGGCCCAACGTGAAGTAGCAGAACGTCCTAGATCAGCAAAGAGTCCGCATAACAACAGACGTTTCTCCTCCATGAACTGAGAAATGCTGAAAAGGGAATTCGCTAACTCATGAGGCTCCTCAAATCCAAGCATAGACACGAATTCCCGCACACACCCTTTCATCCGACGAAATCGATCGGGAAGGGTGCTCCAGAGCTCCGACCACTCTCAACAATTGCGAACGTATCCATACACCGTGTTCCCATGACTCATGTCTATCCGGCTCTCGAATACCAACCAACTCTTATTGCTATGAACATCGACACTGCCACCACTATCAGAGCGCACGTTGCACCAGTCTCTAAAAATCTCCAATGAAAGCCTCGAGCCATGCTCTCAAGAAAAGACAATCATTCTCATGATGTGTGTCATCGCAAGCGGGGTGAACTGTGACGTTGGAACCCCGCAATGCATCAGGGTCTCTATTATCTCCTCACATGGAGGCAATCGAAGCCCCGCTCTCAAGGAAGACTCACACAACGTCATCCATCCCACCAAAGGGCTTTGTACCCGCTGCTCGGCATGAGGAATCTTGATCTTGATGTCGGAAGGAATGTTGAAGCGCCCTCTCCAAAAAGCAATCTGCTCCGCCGTAAGCGAAGAATGCATCCCGCATCGGCATACCTAAGACAACGTGCCTTGAAGCATGAATGAAGACACGAATCAAAGCGGCAGAAGGATGAAATCAAAAATTGCCAGAAGCGACTCAAAGGAATTACAGAATCTCGCACCCTGCATAGGGGCCACACACAGCGTGAACAAAAGCGCGCCACAGGCACAAGGGGACACCCTCGCGCGCACGCGAACTGCGCACGCGCATCGCGCGCGGGTCGCAACTCCCGTGCGCGTGCATAGAGCGCGAGTGCGCACCCCACGCCTGCGTACAACACGCGGGTTCCAATCCTGCGCGCGGATTCGCACTCGTGCGCGCGCAGGTGCGCACCCCTCGCGTCCTGCACGCATAGGTGCACCTCGCGTGATCTCCACTGCGCACGGGAGCGCACCCCGCCCGCCCAGGCCCTGTACACGGGTACGCGACACTCCCGCATGCCCCCGCGCTTGGACGATCTTCTGTTGGGCTCTGTTCATGTACCTTTTTGGTCTGCACCGTGCTTTCTCGTCCCTCTTCATTTGCTCCCATCATTAGGCCCAAGGCTAGCCAGAAGATGAAAGGCCACACACTCCTCTCGCTTCGACTCTAGGATTCATGGACTTCGGGGGGCAAATGATAGGGTTGACTCCAGTTTATAGAGAAAGATGGGGTGCGAGTAGCAGTTTTCCCACTCCCCCAACTTGCATGGGGGGGGGGAGTTACGAGCACAAACCACCTCACGCACGATCTGCGCGCCCGATCTGTGCGATAACTATCGCGCACCGGATCCCAACTGTCGCGATCATGTGCGCTCGTCGCCTAACTTCGATCGCCCGGAGAGGGACGGCCTCGCCGAGGCGGGCCTCCTCGAGGCCAGTCTCGGCCACGGCCTCCTCCGCAAGGGGCCGGCTAACCTTCGCCGACCGCGAAGGGGCGGCCACCCCATCGCGGGCGGCCTTGGCCGCGACCACCACAAGGGACGAGCGCCTTTGGCCGCTCGCAGAGGTTGCGGCCACCCCCTTCGTCCGCCCCGTAGTAGGCGGCCCCCGCATGGGGCCGACTACCCTTGGCCTCCCGCGGAGGGCGACCACCCCTCGACTGTCCTGTCATAGGCGGCCTTAGCCGCGACCCCCCGCCAGGGCCAGCGGCCCCGTCGCATGCGGCCTCAATCGCTACTCCCGCAAGGGGGCGGCTGCCCCGAGGCCGCCCGGCGCGGGGGGCCTCGACCGCAACCCCCGCAAGAGGGCGGCCACCCCGCGGCCACCCCAGAGCGAGGAGTCCCCGACCGCGACCCCCGCAAAGGGGGGCGACCTCCCCGTGCCGCACCAGTGTAGGCCGCCTCGGCCGCTGTCCCTACGCAGGCGCGACCCCTGGTAGGCTGTGGGAGGCCTCGCCTGAGGCCGCCCTCGAAGGGGGTAGCCATCCCTTGGCCGCCCAAGCCAAGGGGCGGCCTTGGTCGGCCCCACCAAGGCCGATCGCCCCATCCAGGTCGCTTATCGTGGGGGCTGGGGCGGCCACCTCCTTGGCCGCTGACCTCGGGTCGCCGGTCCCTCTGGGCGGGCTTTTTTCTGGCCCATGAGCGGGATTGTCTTTGTCCTAAAAGTGACGATCCATGTGCCCAGATCCGACCGTTTCTATTGGTCCGTTCGGTAGTTACTGAGCGAAATTACTGGTCCGCCTCCATAAAAGTTTATAAATAGACCCATTTTCTACTTCAGGGGGATTCTTTTTTCGGTTCGCTAACTCCGGCCATTTTCCCGTCTTTCTCTCTCTACACACACTCTCTCTACAGGTCGTCCGCCCACATGGAACTTGTCCAAACACTGTCGAGGCAGACGAAGTTTGCCCAAAGCAAGTTGAGAGTTCAGAAGCGTATGGACTCCTAGTCGTCGACCAAGTCATGGTTGTTCGCAAGGTGCATAAATGAACGACTAAGCCTCAAGCAGCCACAAGAACGGGCCCAGGAAGAAGACATCCGAGCCGGCCGGTCCCCTCGGAGGCGAAAAGAGCAAGATTCTCCGACGAGCACGAAGATCTCGTGTCGCTAAGAGCTTTCCTTAAACCTCTCATCCCTCAGACTGTAACAAGGAGTAGCCTGTCACCCTCACTATCATTTGAACATTTTTGTAACGAACTCTGAATTAGTGGAAGTTAGGCCGACAATGAATCAACCACGTGGTTTTTCACCCCGATTACGGGGTTTCCACGTAATCAAATTTCTCTTGCACAAGTCAGGAAACCTTTGACTGCTTGCACGCTCGATCGCTCTGCACGCTAAGATGATTCAAAAAGCCGGTCTACCAGGAACTTCGAGCGCACTGCAACTAGTTTTTTAACTATTAATATACTGCAGAACATAAAAAATGATATGCAATTTAATCATTACTTTGGAAATGCTGATTTATTCAGAATATGAATAGAACCAGAACAACATAGAATCAGGCCACTACTGAATAATTTAGGCTCCGTTTGGGGGGACTTATTTTCACCGGTCAAGCGGTCACGATCGCATGAACCTGACCTTAATTAAGACTTGGTTCATGCGGTCGTGACCGCTTGACCGGTGAAAATAAGTCCTCACAAACGGAGCCTTAGTTATAATTCAAGTGGCACCGGAATCTTAGCTATCATGTTTAAAATATATATATATATATATATATATATATATATATATATATATATATATATATATATATATATATATATATATATGTTGGAATTGAAACCGAAACAGATTATATCTAATACATTTTGATTTTAATTTGAAGAACTGTTATGTTAATTAGATTTTTATTTTTAACTGGTCTGGAATCGAACCTGACCAGTGACACTCATGAGCTCGAATAAAACGAGAGCCTACATTTAAGAGACTTTAGCATTAACCACCCTCTAATTATGAGATTTTTGCATGTTACATCATAAATAATTAATTTTGACACTTTGCACCAACCAAACGCTTTAATATATATTGACATTTCACACAATAAACATCAAATTAGAAGGATGCAAAATTTTAGTATCAAAGACTCTAAGAGTACATAGAAGTTGTTGGGGATGAGACCTATTTTTATAACATTTGGTGTGCAAATAACCATACACTCATGATCTTCACCTCAAAAGAAGTGAGATCACGAGATTGACCATGCGCGCTATTACCGCGCCCGACCCCCCGCCCACCGATCCCATCATGGGTAGTGGGCAAACAGCCGCGGGCCCACCTCGCCGGCGGCGGGCGACCGACCTCCTCCCCGGGTGCCGGCCGCCCGCCTCTTCCTTCGGCCGACGACGCGGCCAAGTGGGCGGCCGCCCGGGCGCCCCTCCCATGGCCGTCGGCGCGGCCAAGGGGGCTGTCGCCCGGGCCACCCCCTCCCTCGGTCGCCGGCGCGGCCGAGGGCGTGGCCGCCCGGGCCTCTCCTCCCCGGCCGCCGTCGGCTATCCTCCTGTCACTGGCGAACGTGGCGGCAAGTTCGTCGACCACCCGTGGAGTCCCGCTCCCGCCGTCCGATCGGTTGAAAATATCCCCGACCGCCCGATTTGCGCGTAACCATCCACTAATCACCGGACTAGTGATGAGATTTAATTAACAATTTTATGATTTATTTAAATTATCTCCAAATAGCGAAATTAATATCCTAATATGTATATTGAAAGTATAATGAAAATAATCGTGGTGGTGATTATGGTGTCCGGATAGCCGCGTAACCACCATAACCACCACTTGGAGCCTATAAAAGGAGCATCAGGTCTCCTCATTTCTTACTTTTTTCCTCGAGTCTTCTTCTTCCTCAGGTCAAAGCTCTGTCGAATTCCTCCTACGAGCCGCACTCAAGATACAAGCGAGTCAAGTCGAAGCCACCCGACGAAGCCAAATCTCTCAAGTTTCAAGTGGCCCCCGCAACCGCTCCCACGTTCAGAACCAGCAAGTCGCTAACCGAAGACCACCAGCGCGAAGCGCAATTTGTAACAACACCAGGTGCGACGGTCTGTCATCTGCCGCGTGCCAAGTGTTCTCTCACCCCAAAGCTGTAACGAGAGGTGACCTGTCACCCTCGACTTCACAAACAAGCTGTAACAACCAGAAAATATTGCACTTTGACCGGCACAGATCCGGTCACGTGGTTTTTTATCCAGTTGAAGTTTTTTCACGTTAAAATTCCGTGTGTACAATCGTTTATCTCATTGACTGTGTGCGCTCGACCGTTCCGAGAGCTAAGATGATCCAAGTTATTTATGTGATCTCAAAATCAAAAGTTGTCCTTTTTGTCTTCATTGGAGTGTAAGCACATTTCAACCTGAAAGCAAAGATTATCAAATTAGCTTGCAACTTCATGTAATATAAGTTAACATATTTCGCTAGCAAAGAAAATTTTGAATGAAATTCATGCCGGTTAAAGCTAAAAATGTTTTTTTTCTTCGAAACATCCTGAATACAAAAACACATATTAATGATAGAACAGCAACTATTTGAATGGGTCGTGGCTTACTGTGAATCCCAAATGTTTAGCCTAATAATGCTAATAGCTTGAAAGTGTAATGCCATTTATATGTTACTGTTGTTTAGTAGGTGGAATGAGAAAAAAGAGCATGGAAGAATGAAGGCCTATTGAACTGACTGCTACATAATCAGACTATGGCTTTATTTGTTTGGGCGTTTCGCAACTCCGTTTTGGTAAAACGCCGCCGGAAGGAGGGTAAACAAATGAACCTCCGATGGCGTTTGCTCCGTTTCCACCCGCCCGCCTTGAGAAACGCCCCAAAAAGCTCCGTTTGAAGCAGCCACCTCCCCCCTCCGGTTCGAACTCTCCGTTTCCACCCGCTGGATCGACCCGCCACCGCTAAAACAAATGAAGCCTATATTTACCCGACCTCGTAGCGTTTTTTGTTGGTCTAACCGCCATACTATTCACAATTCACTCACTATTGAGTTGTGGTTGAAGTAGATCATGAGAAGGGACCATATGTCGTGATAGATTGGACCAAATGATTTAGAGGCCTTTGGCCCAGAATGAGACGAGTCAGAGATCCAAAATGACTTCGTTGTCTGATGATAGAGCAAGAAAGACGCTTGATGCAGCGCCCGAAAACTCAAATAACATGTCAAAAAGTGACTCTGAAGACCCTCAAAACTATTCAGGGTCACCTATCATAAGCCATTCTTCTCTCTTTTAACTTGAGATGATATAAATGCGAGTGTATATTCATAGGTCACACCTTAAGGGAAGAAACAATAGCCGACAACCAAGCAGGCGAGCAGCAGATGGCCGAGAAATGTAGAAGGCAAGAGGTGATCAACATGCGACACAGATAAGAGGCAAAAGAAAGAGGAGAGAAAAATTCTAGCCGGCAACCAAGCAGGCGAGCAGCAGGTGGCCGAGAAATGTAGAAGGCAAGAGGTGATCAACATGCGACACAGATAAGAGGCAAAAGAAAGAGGAGAGAAAAATTCTAGCCGGCAACCAAGCAGGCGAGCAGCAGGTGGTCGAGAAATGTAGAAGACAAGAGGTGATCAACATGAGACACAGATAAGAGGCAAAAGAAAGAGGAGAGAAAAATTCTAGCCGGCAACCAAGCAGGCGAGCAGCAGGTGGCCGAGAAATGTAGAAGGCAAGAGGTGATCATCATGCGACACAGATAAGAGGCAAAAGAAAGAGGAGACAACGATAGGAGAGGTGACCGAGAAACCACGTGGGAGGATGCGCGGAAGCGAGTGTTTTGCGATTATTGATTTGAGGAAAGGAATAAAAGATCAAATTTGAACTGCTGATAGCCAATTTTGAAATGCTATTATTAACAATTGTTATTGTTATGATTAAACCTATTTTGGATAGATCCAAACCAACTTTTAAAATAAAATTCTTAAACAATTATTTTAGGTGATTGTTGTGGACAAATTAATTTTGGATAGATGCAAACCAAATTTACTGACAAGCCAAAAATTTATATGTGCAAACCAATATACATTAAAAAAATTTAGCAAAATATAAAAAAATAGTTTAACAACAATATTATAAAATTTAATATATTACAAAAGTTTCAAATTTTCTTCATTGTAATTTTCTTTTAATGATGAGTGCAATTTTTTGATTGCAATTTTTTGACGTTCTTTTTCATCATTTGTTTTCGTAGCGAAGAAAAAGAACATTAAATTTGAAAGTTTCATCATTAAAAGAAAATTTCAATGATAAATTTGAAATTTTTGTAAAACATTAAATTTTATAATATTGTTGTCAAATTATTTGTTCATATTTTACTAAATAATTTTTTTTTTTAAAAAAATTATATTGATTTGCACGTAACAATTTGTTCTGTACATATACATTTTTGATTTGCCCGGAAAATTGATCGGCTTTTTGGCACTTTGCACCCCTGAAAGTGCAACTTTTGGCACTTTACACCCTGAAAGTTTAAATATGACACTTTGCCACCCCCGAAACATCCAATCCTTGGCACTTTACACCCCAAAGCATGTTAAATGAGGGGTAATTTCGTCCAGACCTCATCAAAAGTGCTTATTTTTGTACTTTGTCACCCTAAAATTTTTAGAATTTATATACTTGCAGGTCAATTATACTTTAATGATTTTTAGCCACCCAAATTTACCACTTAATAAAATGATAATTGCAAGTATAAATTCGAAATTTCAGGGTGCAAAGTGCAAAAATAAGCACTTTTGATGAGCTCTGGACGAAATTATCCCTCATTTAACATGCTTGTGGTGCAAAGTGCCAATGATTGAAGTTTCGGGGGTGCAAGTGCCATATTTAAACTTTCAGGGTGCAAAGTGCCAAAAGTTGAACTTTCGGGAATGCAAAATGCCAAAAAACCAAATTGATCTGCCCCTATCTAAAATTGATTTGTCCACAACAATAACTTAAATATTTATGATGTAATACAAAAAACCAAAACTTGTTAATTAGATGTTAATCCCATCTCCCTCATCAAACGAACCACGCTCTGCGTCCGATCTCCTCGTCTTCTCCGCTCTCTCTCTCTCTCTCTCTCTCTCTCTCTCTCTCCAGGAAGCGCGACGACGTTTTTTATACTCTCTCTCTCTCTCCCGCCTTCCTTCTCCTTCAGCTCATCTCCATTTCTAGAGATCTTCCAGCAATGGAAGCCTTCTACGCCACATCCTCCTCCTTCGCCTCCTCAGGCAAACCTTACCTCTCCTTCTCTTCATCCCTATCCTCCTCACTCCCCGCGCTCCCCCGGCACCGCCTCCTCCGGCGCAGATCTCCGCTCGCATTCCAGCCGTGCGCGCCAAGATCCGTGAGATCATCATGCCGACGCTGAGCTCCACGATGACCGAGGGCAAGATCGTCTCATGGATCAAGTCCGAAGGCGACCGCCTCTCCAAGGGCGAGTCCGTCGTCGTCGTCGAGTCCGACAAGGCCGATATGGACGTCGAGATCTTCTACGATGGCATCCTCGCCGCCATCGTCGTCCCCGAAGGCGAGAGCGCCCCCGTCGGCGCCCCGATCGGTCTCCTCGCCGAAACCGATGACGAAATTGCCTTCGCCAAGGCCAAGGCACATGACTTCTCACAATCCCAATCGTCTCCTGTCTCTCCTCCCCTCCGTCTCCGGTTGCAGACACTCCAGCTCCCTCTTCCCCGCCTGTAGCATCCGTACAAGCCGAAGGGCCGAGGAAATTGGTGTCCACGCCCTACGCGAAAAAGCTAGCGAAGCAGCACAGGGTGGATATCAGCACCGTGGTGGGTACTGGGCCTTATGGAAGGATCACTCCTGCGGATGTGGAGGCCGCTGCAGGGATTCAGCCTAAGACTCCGGCTTCAGTAGCTCCTTCTTCTCCTCCACCTGCATCGAAGGGTGCCGGTACCGCTGCTTCTGCAGAGAAATCCATTTCAGGCTTTTCAGCTACTTCATTACCACCTCCCATACCAGGCTCCACAGTTGTGACATTCACAGCAATGCAGGCTGCAGTGGCGAAGAACATGGTGGGAAGTCTCTCGGTACCTACATTTCGGGTTGGATATCCAGTGATCACCAATGGTCTTGATGCTTTGTACGAGAAGGTTTATTCATTAACTCTATACAAAACTTTTAGGAGCGATTACATGCAAAATGGACAACTATATAATAAGCTAAGTTTAGCTCATGATGCAATATTGTCTATAATGTTATAGTTTTTTTGTTATTTTTATATGCCTTGAATCTAAACTCATTTGAATCTAAAATCATTTGCATATAAACTCATCTGGTGTTTCCCTAATCTGTCATGCCATGCCATGCCGCACTTGAAGACGATCGGCAAGTTGTCCATAAAACTCCTCTTTTTCTAGGATTTGGGTACACACAATTTTGAGTGCATCCTCTCTTCTACTCTTCATCTGGTGAAACGACCTGCTGCTGTTACTTCCTGTGGAGGCATGGACGTAACTCATCTTGTGTTTTTTTGGGTTGTTTGTTTATCGTTTTTTGCTTGATTTCGTATCATCTTTCTTGAACTAAAACCCATTTTATCCAATTAAAGGAGAACCCCTGTTTTCAATGACTGCAAACACAACATTTCCATGGAATACAAATCTATTTTGCAAGAAAACATTCAAGACATTTATAAATAGTAATTTAGTACAATACAATTATCTTGTGGATAAATTGGCAGAACTGTGAAAGTAATACTGTGTTCAGATTTTAATTTAATTTGTGATATAATGTAATGAAGCTAGAAAGATTAACCTAGGTAAAAGTAAAAAAAAAGACTAATGGGAAGAAACCTATGAAGTGCTGATACTTCCTTAAGGGTCACGTACTTGTACCAGATACGTATCTGGAACCGGTACATACCCGATACTCGGCGGATACATCTGTTACTCTAATTTGTAGAAACACTTAGACTTGACAGATCGTTCTGCATATTGTGAAAGTGTATGTTTTTGTAAAGTAAGCAGAATACTTCTGTGCGTCTTTTGGAAAGAAATTTTTGTGAATCTTAAATACAACTAGCAGTGCTTGTTTATCACAATAATAAAATGTGCTTTAGATTTAAGTATTTTTTTCATTAAAACTATAAAGAATTTGATTTAAATTTTATTATTATTTTTTTAACTATATATATATATATATATATATATATATATATATATAGATACATATATATAAACACATGAAATGCATATACATGCATATGCATATGTATATACATGTGCATATTGCACGCGTATTTATATAAGTCAATATTAATTACGGTGTGGCCAAACATACCCGTATTCAGTTTTTTATTTTCACCTATCACCGTACCGGATACGTATTGTACCTGATACTTGTACCCGTACCGGTACTTCATAGGAAGAAACAAGAAGATGATTTATGAAGAAGATGAAGGGGCGTGAGACTAGGAACTAAAAAAGTACTTAACATTCATTTTCATATCCCTTCCATTACATATAAGTGCCTATTTATAAGCCATTTACACTTCTAGTGCAGGGTATTACTGAGTAACTTGTTTCTTTCTGTCTTCGAAAAATGATGCTCCGGTCGTTTTTTATGTCATAAAGAATCATTTTTTGTCTTGTCAAAACTTCATTACAAAGCTTCAATTATTGAATTTTCCAGCACAAGAATGAACAAGTGTTACCAAAGGCTCTCAAGAACGTTGCAAAAAGGCAGGGTAAGGTTTGCTTACATTTAACCCTTGTGGTGGGATCCTTCCCGGACCTTTGCTACGTGGGGATGCTTTGTGCACCAGGCTGCCCTTACCTTGATGAAGGGTCCTGACTCCTGATGCCATCTTTTCAGCATTAATTCAGAAAACGACTTTAAATCAAACAAGCAGCCCTCTCCCATTTCAGGATTCCTGCAATTGCTCTCGATTGCATCCTCAAATTCTAAATTTTTACCAGTTCGATTCATTCGAGGGAGAGAGAGAACATATTTTCCTAGGGTATTCTAAACTTAAACAAGTTGATCAAAACACTACCTCTACATTTGTCAATCCAAATCTGAACTCCACCTTTTCCTTTAACCAATCATGATTCTAGCCTTATACCTTGGCGTGGAAAACCAAAAATTAATACATTTCATGTTACATTTTACCGACGATTATCATTGAATCCTCCATAAACATATTGTTTTTGTATTTTTGATTTCTTGATATTTGTGATATAAGAATACACTCCCATTGAATGCAAAATTAATCATAGATATAAAGATTGAACCGATTGCATTGGATTTGAAGATATGTACTGATGACCACACTGAGCCATCTAGTAGTGAATTATGCATAGCCATGCCGAAGCTTTATGATGTTGATGATAACACACACATTCATGGCTTCATTCATGTAGCCTGAAATAGTGGGTAGAACAAAGAATGATAGAGATCTTCTCTATTGTAGCCTCCATTGGAATTGTTTCCAGAAAGGCTTCTTGGTAGTAGAACGGCTATCAATAATTATCAGAATCGCTTCTTGGACAACGAACTTTACTCCTTCCTGCCATAATTTTTTCAAGAGCATTGTGCGCTGGGGGGGGGGGGTACCAAGAATGTTTTGGGAAGCGAAGAACCGTCTATATCTACAGCTGGAATGGCTCTATGGGCAGTGAAATTTCATAATTCACGATCATGTTTTGTTTTGTTATGAGTCTTCATTATCTGTCGTCGGTTATGTTGTGCATATTTCATTACAAGTCTTTATGTATTTGATTTTGAGTTGTATGAGTCGAATCCTATTGAGTCGAGTTGTAGTTACATCTTATTAGAGTCTTAATATTTTAATGTTTCACGCATCTCTTTTATATAGGATTTATTTACACTCATGTCATTGTAAGTCATATGGACAGGGACCCTTGGAGTAATGTAAATGGATCAATGAATTAATGAATCTATTTTCTTTCCCCTTGAATAGATTATAGTAGCTCTCTCTTTTCGAGCACACCTCGCCCAGGCAGTCACGGTTCTGACTCCATTGTATCACTCTTCCTCTGTCATCTTTGCCTCTTGTTACTTCCTCAGATGTTCCTTCCTTCAACACTACATTCCTCTTCGGCTCTTCCCCGCATCCGTAAAGATCATTGTCGAAGCATTAGCTTTTTGTCAACGTTGTTATCTTCAACATCTTGCTCGACGCCCTACACCGCCTTCGACACCTCTTCTTCATTCTATACACAATGGCAAAGCCGACAAAGCCATCCTCAATTCCGAACTCTTGCCAAGCCTGAACTTGCACAGGTTTTTCGTAGATCTCTTGTTCCAACTTACAGGTCGTCGCCCACCTCTTTTGATGACATCAACGGCCTTCAGTGCATAGAGCACCGCCCTTGCGGTTTTTAGAGCGGGAGAAGGGGGCGCAACCCTTATTGACCTCCTCATCGACCAACTTCAGTGTTGACGCCCCGAGCCATTGTCAACACACTTACTGCAATACGCGTCCGTCACACTATTTTTGAATCCTTGTTTTGTTTTTTAACTTCAAACCAGCCTATGTCGGTCCTAAGTCCGGATGAAAAATGGTGAGGGTTGTGTTAGGTAGATTACCAGTGAAAAATTTAGTCGCCCTTATGAATATGGATCATTTGAGAAATTGTGCAAAAGATATGTTGTTCCTCCTAAGGAATGCATCGCATGGTCCGAATGTGACATCTTGGCAAGGACCGTTGCATCTCCAGGACTTGAGTGTAGTGTTAAATATGCAAGAGTCCTCCTCGTATGGTCCGAATGCGACATCTTGACAAGGACCGCTGCACCTCCAAGAGGACTTGGGTGTAGTGTTAAATAGACAAAAGTTCTCTCATATTAGACGTCGTAGTGAAGTATGTCGTAGGAATTGTGACCGACTTAGGTTTGAAAGTTGGAATATAGGTACGCTAACGGGGAAAACGATGGTGAATACTGTAGAGATGGAAGAAACCAAACTTGTATATATGTTCACTTGGTCCAAATACAAAGAATGAGTACAAATATATAGATGAGAGAAAGAGAGAGGAAAGTCCTAATACACAATGTGAGACTAAAGAGAGGAGAGAAAAACAATAAATGCTATACAATGGGCCTAGTTTAAGTGGGCTTTTCTAACACTCCCCCGCAAGCTGGAGCGTATAGGTCATATGCACCCAGCTTGGACAAACACTGGTAGAACATGGTACTTGATAAGGCCTTTGTGAGGATGTCGGCAACTTGATCAGTTCCTGGTACATGCTTCAATTCAAGTTTCTTCAATTGAACCTTCTCACGAACAAAGTGACAGTCAACTTCGATATGTTTTGTGCGCTCATGAAACACCGAATTCTTTGCTATGTGTATGACGGCTTGACTATCACAAAATAGAACAGCAGAGGAGGGGAGTTTTACTCCCAGGTCAGTAAGGAGACTTTCAAGCCATGTGAGTTCTGAGACAACCGAGGCCATCGATCGGTATTCTGCTTCTGCAGAGGAACGGGCTACCACAGCTTGTTTCTTACTTTTCCATGTAATAAGATGACCACCAAAATAAGTACAGAACCCACTTGTTGACCTCCGATCGTCCAGGGAACCCGCATAATCAGCATCAGAATAGGCAACCAACGCGGGAGCAGAGTCGGGGGTTTTGTAAACCAGCCCTTGACCCAGAGCTCCCTTAAGGTATCGGAGAATCCGTTCAACCGCCTGGAGATGAGAAGCCCGGAGGGCATGCATGAACCGACTGACAACCTCAACTGCAAACGATATATCCGGCCTCGTGACCGTTAGATAGACCAACTTTCCCACAAGACGTCGATAGTATTCCGGGTTCGGAAGCAGCAAATCGTCATCCGAAGCATGAGCGCACAGTTTGTGATTTGCCTCCATCGGGGTACAAGCTGGCTTGCAACCAGACTGACCAGCATCTTTGAGAAGATCGAGACAGTACTTTCGTTGTGAGAGCACCAACCCGTCCGGCCGCCGTGCGATCTCGAGACCAAGGAAGTAGCGAAGTTGCCCCAGGTCTTTAGTCTGAAAAACAGTGCTCAGATGTTGTTTGACCTCTTGAATCCCCTTTGAGTCATCCCCAGTGAGAAGGATGTCATCAACATAAACCAACAGAAGGACGGTGCCAGTGGCCCGGTGTCGGGTAAAAAGGGAGAAATCTGCAGAACTTCGAGTGAACCCCATGTCTCGCACCACCTTGCTAAACTTGTCAAACCACGCCCGAGGGGACTGTTTGAGACCATAAATGGATTTTTTGAGAAGACATACTCGAGACTCCCCCGTGGTCTCAAACCCGGGCGGTTGACGCATGTAGACGGTTTCCTGAAGGTCGCCATTCAAAAAGGCGTTCTTGATATCGAGCTGATGAAGGGGCCAGTGGCGGTGCACCGCGACGGAGAGAAGAACGCGGACAGTGTTGAGCTTGGCCACCGGAGAGAAGGTTTCCTCATAGTCAAGGCCCTCCTGTTGTGTGAAGCCACGGGCCACAAGACGGGCCTTCAGTCGGGCAACAGTGCCATCCGGAGCACGCTTGATGACGAACACCCATTTACACCCAACAGGATGCTGACCGGGAGGTAAGGGAACCAAGTCCCAGGTCTGGTTGGCCCAGAGGGCCGTCATTTCTTCGTCCATGACAGCCCGCCAGCCAGGATGGTGAAGTGCCTCCTGCAAAGAGTTAGGGACCGAAACAGAGGATAATGAGGTGACAAAGTGAAGAAGAGATGGAGAGAGGCGATGAAGAGAGACGTAATTCGCCATCGGATGAGCGGTAGAGGCGGGAGCCGGAGCAGCAGGGAGCGGAGCACCAGAGGTCGAAGCCGACTGCAGAGGGGCAACGGGTGTAGGAGAGCGACGAGAATAGACCCGGATAACCGGTGGTGGTGGACGGACAGGAGGTTGGGAAGGAGGAGAGGAGGAGGAGTGAGGAGCAGGAATGACAGGACGAACGATGGGATCTGGACTCGGAGCGACATCCAGATCAGGGAAAAATGGAATATCTTCACGGAAAGTCACGTCAGCCGAGACGGTAACCTTGCGGGTAGCAGACGAATAACATACATAACTCTTTTGAGTGTGCGAGTAGCCCACAAAGATATGCTTGGCGGCACGAGGATCCCACCTGTCCGCGGAGGGACCAAGGTGGTGAACGTAGCAGGTACACCCAAACACTCGTGGAGGAACGGGAAAAGGCGGAGTAGTGAGAAAGAGGAGGCTGAAGGGAGTAGCATACTGGAGGACGGAAGAAGGGAGGCGGTTGATGAGAAAGCAAGCCGTGGAGAGCGCGTAGTTCCAGTATGGTTTGGGAACCCTCATTTGAAGCATAAGGGAGCGAGCGACATCAAGAAAGTGACGATTCTTGCGCTCGGCGACACCATTCTGTTGGGGAGTGTACGAACACGAGGTTTGGTGAAGAATGCCGAACTCAGAGCAGAGAGTGACGAAGGTATGACTGGTGTACTCCCGCGCATTGTCAGTACGAATAGTACGAATGGGCGCAGAGAACTGAGTGCGAGTTTAAGTATGAAAGCCCGGAAGACGCGGGGAGGTTCAGAGCGATCCCGGAGGAGATATAACCACGTCATTCGAGAGTAATCATCAATAAAAGTAAGAAAATACCGATAGCCAGAAATACTAGTAAATTTGTACGGACCCCATATATCTGAGTGTACCAAAATAAAAGGAGCGGAGCTTCGAGTACAATGAGAAGGGAACGATGAACGGAGCTGTTTGCCCAAAATACATGTGTCGCAGCGAAAAACAGGAAGAGAAACATCTGGAAGAGCCTTCCGGAGGACTGGAAGAGGAGCGTGACCCAGACGGCGATGCCAATCTGAAGAGGAGATAGATGCGAGGACAGTGGGAGAGTCGTCAAGAAGATAGAGCCCATTCTGCAGCCGTGCTCTACCAATGATAGTCCGCGTCTGCTGATCCTGTATAAGAAAAGAAGAAGAAGTAAATGTCACGGAGTAATTAGAATCAGTAGTAAGGCGACCAACAGACAGTAAATTGAAAGGAGAGCCCGGAACATGTAGAGTCGAGCGCAGAAGGAGAGAAGAAGTGAGGGAAATATCAGCACAACCAGAGACGGGAACCGATGCCCCATTAGCGACAGTAATGTACTTCGGGTGAGGTGAAGACAAGTACTGAGACGGCCTAACAGAGGTGATATGATGAGTGGCACCAGAATCAAGGATCCATCGCGGGCCAGAGGATAGGCAGGCGATACCTTCATTGGAGATGGAGGCAGCAGAGGCAACCGAGGCAGGCGGGCGGCTAAGCAGGCCATGAAGATGCTGGAGCTGAAGACGAACCTCGTCGAGATCAGTACGAGGGGAAGCAGAGTCGGTTGTAGCAGCAGAGGCCTGCGGACGAGGAGGTCGCCCATGTTTGCGATAGCACGTGGCTTCAAGATGCCAATCTTTACCGCAGAACGAGCACTTAGGCCGAGACCGGCCACCCCGACCCCGGCCGCGAGAATCAGAGCGGCCGCCACGGGCAGAAAAGGTAAGAGGTAATAAGGGAGCGGGTGCCTGTTGAACAAGGGCCGGAGAAGGAAGTCCGGGCATATCTGGAGGCGGGGAGACTTTGAGAAGCATCGAGCACACATCGGAGAAAGACGGTGTAACGGTAGAGGAGAGGATGTGAGCCCGGACACTGTGAAGATGAGGCGGTACCCGGGCCATCATCATGGCAATACCCACAGCTTCCTTTTGGGTACGTTGAGCAGCAAGATCTAAAGTAGGAGGCTGATGGTGGATCCAAGCCTCAACCAGAGACCGAGCCTGAGCAACAAAGGATGTCAGGTCGGTCACGCCACTGCTATCAAGGGCCTGGAGAGCAGTGATGATGTCATACAGATGGTGGAGACTATCCTTGCCAGAGTAGAGGGTGTGGAGCTCGTCCCACATGCCTTTGGCCGTCTCATGGTACATGGCCAGGCGATAAGATTCGCCATCAAGAGAGTTAAGAAGCCAAGTCTGCACGCGACCATCATTGCGTAACCATTCCTCAGTAGGGTTACCGATAACGACCTGAGTCAAGTGATGAAGGAAACCCTTTGACTGCAGGACACTGCGAACCGAGTGAGCCCATTCCACAAAGTTTTTCTTGCCAGTTAGAGAAATTGTAGTAATTCGAAGCTCGTCGCGGACTTCCTGGAGAGAAGCCGGGCGGTCAGGAGGAGGAACTGTCGTGCCAACAGAGTCCGCAGAGGTAGTCATGGAGGCGACCTGGAGGAGAGGAAGCGGGCAGAAACAGCGGACTGGATGAGGCCGCGGTGAGAACAGACACGCTCAGCAAGGAGCGGACTATTGAAGGCCGCGGCGGACTGGAGTAGGCCGAGGCGGACTGGAGCAGAACGTGGCGGACTGGAGCTGGCCGAGGCAAGAAGAGCACAACAGCTGGCTGAGAAGAGAGGGGAAGCCGGGGAGCTCGGCAAGTCGCGGGAGCTTGGCAAGTCGCGACGACTAGAGGAGGACTGCAGCGGGCTGGATCAGTCCGCAAGTCGAAAAAAAATGCAGGGGAGCGGGCCCGCGGCGGACAGGGAAAAGAACGTGTCCGCCAGAAGAGAAAGGAGAGCAGCTGCAGGCAGGAGAGAAGCGCGGACAGAAGGAGGCCGCCGAGCTCGCGGCGGACAAAAGAGAGTAAGAAGAGGAGGCGAAAACCGAGCTCGCAGCAGACAGAAGGAGAGCGGAGCTAGGGAGCGAGTTTGCCGAGCTCGCGTCGGACAAGAAGAGGCCGCATCGGACTATGGGAAGCAGTGGACCCCACAGATCAGAGAGAGAGGGCTATAAATAAGGACCAGAAGAGGAGGGAAGAGGAGTGGCTCCACGGGAGAAGAGGAAGCGGTTTGGACAAAAGCAGGCCGCAGGGGCTATGCGACTAGGAGGCGCGGACACACACACTCAGGCCGCGGAAACCGCAGGCCGCTGGGCGGATAGAAAAGTGAATCCGCAGGAGACCGCAGGCCGCTGGGCAGATAGAAATTGGAATCCGCAGGAGACGAAACCTCCCTCTGATACCATGTAGAGATGGAAAAAACCAAACTTGTATATATGTTCACTTGGTCCAAATACAAAGAATGAGTACAAATATATAGATGAGAGAAAGAGAGAGGAAAGTCCTATACACAATGTGAGACTAAAGAGAGGAGAGAAAAACAATAAATGCTATACAATGAGCCTAGTTTAAGTGGGTTTTCTAACAAATACGATGATTAGGAGAAAGATAAATATTTATGCTGCAAAAGACTAGATGAGTGAGTGAGAAAAACTAAATTTTTAGATAATTCAGGTTTAAAATTATGGTACACTGGAAAAAATAAAACAAGCAGTGAAGTCGGTATTATTGTGGATACTACTTGGAAGGATGAAGGTGTTGATTTTCATAGGGACTTAAATGGACATAAAAGGAAGGAAAATATAGATTATACAACCGTTTATGGAGGATCTTGATATGAAAAAAAATGAAGGAGACCGAACTATTTTAGACTTTGTCGTTGCACATGAGCTAATTGTGACAAATACATTTTTCATAAAAAAGGAACAACATTTAATTACGTTTAAAAGTGCGGTCCAAATAAGTAACATATTGATTATTTTATGACTCGCAAAATAAATAAAATGATTTGTAAGGATTGCAAAGTCATACCAAGAGAAAGTTTGACAACACAACATATGTTAGTAGTGTTAGACGTACAAACTAAATATAATAAATTTAAGACAATAACAAAAATTTTGCTAAAAATTCGGTGGTGGAACTTGAAGATGAAAAAACATGTTGCTTTCAAGACAACAGTTATGAAACAACTAGTTGACGACCCTTATGTTGATCCTGGTATCTCATGAGAAGTTATGTATTCATATTTAAGGATAAGTGAAAAGAACATACTTGAAGTATCAAACGATCGTGCTCCCCCAAATAAAGAATCTTTGTGGTGGAAAGAGAAAGTGCAAGATAAAGTGAGGGCAAAGAAGATCAGCTATAAATCACTCTACGCTTGTAGTAATGATGAAAACTTAGTCAGATATAAAGTTGGCAAAAAAGAAGCTAAATATGCAGTAAGTAATGCAAGAAATCAAGTTATGAAGAATTTTATAAGCGACTAGATACCAAAGATGCAGAGCGTGACATTTATAAAATTGTTCAAGCTAGAAAAAAAAAACAAGAGATTTAAGCCAAGTAAAATGCATAAATAATGAAACAAGTACATTTTTAACGGATAATGTGGATATTAAAGAGCGATGAAAAAGATACTTTTATCAACTATATAATAAAACAAAATATAATGAATTGAACTTGAAAAATTTAAGTAAATCAAAAGAGCTTAAGAACATAATGTTTTATTGTAAAATTCAAGTATCAGAGATAAATGATGCTTTAAAGAAGATGGAAAATGGAAAGACGGTTGGACCAAACAGTATACCTATCAAAGTATGGAAATGTCTAGGGAATGAAATTTTGTGGCTTACATGTTTTTTCAATAAGATACTGAAGTTAAAGAGCATGTCAGACCAATGAAGAGAAAGTATTTTGGTATCTTTGTATAAGAACAAAGGAGGTACATAAAATTGTGTAAATTACAGAGAAATTAAATTGATGAGTCATAACATGAAATTATGAGAACTAGTAATAGAAGAAGAATAAGACGAGAGACTAACATCTCCGAGAATCATTTTGGATTCATGTCAGGGCGGTCGACCATGGAAGCTATACATCTCTTGAGGAGACTCATTGACAACTACCGTGAAATAAAACAAGATTTGCTTATGCTGTTTATCGACCTTGAGAAGGCTTATGATAGGGTTCCAAGATAGATCTTATGCAGAGCCAGAGTCTTAGAAAAGAAAGGTGTAAATGTATCATACATTTACATAATCGAAGATATGTATACAAATTCAGTGATAAGAGTGAGGACATCTGGAGGATTAACATAGGAATTCCCTATCAATGTTGGCTTACATCAAGATTCAACTTTAAGCCCTTATATCTTTACCCTTATCTTAGATGAGCTCACCAAACATATCCAACAAGCAATATCTTGGTGTATATTATTTGCTGATGATATCGTTTTGGTCGATGAGACGCGCGAGGGTGTAAAAGCAAAACTTGAATCTTGGTGAGACACTTTAAAAAATAAAGGTTTTAGGTTGAGCAGGACAAAGACGGAGTATATGAAGCTTAAATTTAGCAGTGCATGAAGGACGTATGACTTCGTTATTAAGTTGGGTGATCAAGATATTTCTCATAGTGAATGTTTTAAATATCTTGGATCGATAGTTCAAAAAGACGAAGGTATTGATAAAGATGTGACACATAGAATCCAAGCGGGTTGGTTGAAGTGGAGTGACGCATCAGGGATCTTGTGTGATCGTAAAGTACCATTAAAACTTAAGGGCAAGTTCTACCGTACTGCGATTAGACCAGCGATGCTCTATTGTTCCGAGTGTTGGGCAGTGAATTGTGTACATGAGCAAAAAATTGGAGTTGCGGAGATGAGAATGCTTAGGCGGATGTGTGGACACACGAGACTGGATAGGATTAAAAACGAATGTATTAGGGATAAGGCAGGAGTAGCACCAATTACAGAGAAGATGCGAGAAGCTCGATTAAGATGGTTTGGACACGTACAAAAAAGATCATTAGAGGCACCTGTTAGGCGTTGTGAGAGTCTAGTCACTAGACATGTTAAACGAGGGAGGGGTAGACCAATAAAGACTTGGAATGAAACTATAAGGAAAGACATGATGTACTTAGGCGTTAGTGAGATTATGACACAAGATAGGGCACAATGGCGACAAAGGATCCATATAACCGACCCAACTATAGTGGGATAAATTCTTGAGTGTTTTGTTTTTTTGTTTTTTTGACTTCATCCCAACGACCGTACGTCCTACTCGACGTCCTCAGGGAATGCTCATGTTTCTTCTTCGATTTCCTGAAAGCATCAAGCCCGCTTCTGAAAAGCATCGAGCCCAACGAACGATTTCCTCTTCCCATTATCGTATTGAACCCCATGCCTTTTTCCTTGATCCCGCTCACCCCTCGACTTTATCATGTTGATGCATCCTGCCTTCCATTTAGTCTCCATTAATTCTTTCGGCATGGGTGATTTCTCTGCCAAATTGATTAAACTTTCGGACCAGATGTGCATTTGTATGGCTTCCCATGCAGTGTTGTAGATGTCGGACGATATGTTCGACATGTCGTCCAACATAAAGGTTTTGGGTATAAAATGCCACAACATCGACATTTAAGCAAAAACGTTGTTTTGAAAATATCCCCCGATATATGGGTCTTACTCGATATATTGGGCAATATCTCGCGGTCGATGTACCGGCGATAGTATTAAATATATATATATATATATTCATTTCTTTTAAACGTCCGAGCAGTAATGTTTTGATTCGTGTTTCATTTTGTGTATCTCTTGAGCAGTAATGTTTTGATTTGTGTTTCATTTTGTGTTTCTCATCTAACTCTCATTTGGTGTTATTTATGTCATTTACTATCATCAATGTCTCTTTTTGTGTAATTTATAAACACGCATTATTTATACTATATTGTATATAAAGAAATCCCCGCAAACAAATCCTAGCTGTTCAATCTTCCATGATTTTATTTAAGCCATTAGATTTCAACATAGATTGGTGTGGTAATAAATGAAATAGGAAATTCAACCCCCCCCCCCCCACTCCACCCGATCTGGCCCAATACCCCCCCCCCCCCCCCCCAAAAAAAAAACCCGACCTGCTCACGGTCCCCGCCACCGGCCCAGGTGGCGGGGACTGTGAGAAGGTCGTGGCGTTGTGTTTTTTTTATTTATACCTTTTTAAAAGAAAACATAATATAATTAAATAAAATTATTTAAATTTACTATATAATAAAATTAAATAAAATACATAATATAATTAAATAATTTAAAATCATATAATGGGCGAGCGGAGCCCGCCGGGGGTGCCCGGGTACTATCGCGAGGGGCACGGGGGCCCCCGTGCACTGTCACTCGTGTGTATATATGTTAATTGTGTAATTAATAAACACACATTATGTGTGTAATTAATAAACATATATTATGTGTTTAATTGCCCATGTTTACAAAAAATGTCTATATATATATAAGTAAATTTATTTAAATATTAAAATCCGACATTGTAAAATATCTCTGATATATCCTGATGGCGTGCCACGACCGACACAAGTGTATTCACGCAGGAGGCCGTGATCCACTGCCCGGACGGACGATCAGAGTCCGTGGTTGTGTCTGGATGATCGATCTGAGTCGCTTTTATATATTATTTTTTATATTTCGAGATGTATTTAGGCCTCGATCGGTCCAGACAGTTTGAGCAGGCCAAAACATATTATTCCATGGAGAATGTTTATAGGATGGGTCGACCATGATTTCATACTCCCCTGGAGTGGCGAGTGCCTAGATGGGGATGACAACCGCCCGCTCACTCCTAGCTGAAGGCGAGTGCCCGATGAAGCCGGCACTCGCCTGCCTCTTACTCGCTACCTGGGGCGAGTGCGGACCGGCTGCCCCACTCGCCCGGCTATCCGCACACCTGCTGCTTTGGGCGAGTGCGGTCCTGCTTGCCCCACTCGCTCGCTATCCGCACACCTGCTACTTGGGGCGAGTGTGGGCCTGCTTGCCCCACTCGCCGCTCACCTGGTCCTGAGGGCCCATTTACACCTTGGATTTCTCTGATGAACCCACTCGGCAAACACGGGGTTGTACATCATCGAACGAGCTAATTTATCTAGTATATCCTTTTGTCGAAATGGTATTGCAAGTTACTTCAAAGGTATTACAAATTACTTCAAACCTTTTGGCTATATCTTCTATTTGTTGTTTTCTTGTGTAGTTGATTTTTTTTCTTGAATTTGATAGGAAGTTATGCTAGTTATTTTTTGGGATGATTTCTGAGGTTGGCTGCATTCTCAGGTCAAATCAAAAGGGGTTACTATGACCGTACTTTTGGCAAAGGCTGCATCCTTGGCACTTGCTCAGCATCCTGTTGTTAATGCTTGCTGCAAGGATGAGAAAAACTTCAGTTATAATAGCAGCATAAACATTGCAATTGCCGTTGCAATTGATGGTGGGCTTATAACTCCCGTTCTCCAAGATGCCGATAAGGTGGTTTAGGAAATATATTTTATCATTTGATGGTGTTTTCTTCAGCTCTTTTATTTTGAGCGACTGTTATTACAGCTGGATATCTATCTCCTTTCTCAAAAATGGAAGGAACTTGTGAAGAAAGCTCGATCGAAGCAGCTCCAACCTGATGAGTACAATTCAGGTTTATCTATTATGGAAATTTATACTTCTTTGCCTACTAATTACATCTGAGTTATTAATTACTGGTTTGTTATTTTTTGTAGGAACATTTACCCTATCTAACCTGGGTATGTTCGGAGTAGATAGATTTGATGCTATTCTACCTCCTGGTCAGGTGTGGTTCTTGATACATTAGCCCCTACTATGTTAAGTCATTCTTCTTGGGATCTGAATCATTCTGAAATTTTCAGGGTGCTATTATGGCTGTTGGAGCATCCAAACCAACGGTTGTACCTGGTGCTGACGGTTTCTTTACTATAAAAAATAAAATGATGGTTAGTAGTAAATCTTTGTTTCTTAAATTTATGCTCTCAAATACATATAGCGGTCGTGCACAGACTCCTCTAGTGTGTGATGATGACAATTCTCTACCGTCACTCAAGGGAGATTCAAGCATCATTACCTGCAGGGTTCCCTGTGAATGGCCACTACATTTATACATTTTTATGTTAGCTCTGGCGGTTTGTTTGATCAAGGAGATTAAAATCAAAGGATTGAGGTTATTTTGATGCTCTCCAGAGGATAAGACCCGAGATTGTGTTTCTGTAATATATATATATATATTCACACTCAAGTGCCCGACACTGGGCTCCGCCCCTACGGCCAAGCGCGACAGTATCGGCCGGCGACAGCGGGCTTCGCCCGCCCCCGGCCCACAACATATACGGGCCTATTTTTATTTTGTAAAAAGAATTACGATTTGATGTAAAAATATTAATTTTGCTTCCTCTCTCTCCTTCTTTCTCTTCCTTCCGCCTCTCCCGCCCCCTCTCATTTATTACCTCTCTCTCCTCCTCTCTCTCTCTCGGCTCTCTCTCTCCCCCCTCCCGCCGCAATCTCTCTTTCTTTCCCTCTCTCTTCTGGCATATATTTAATATTTATATGTTATTTAAGTGATCCCTCCCTCTCTCTCAACCACCACCCTTTTCTCTCTCCCTCTCTCCCTCTCTCTCTTTCTGGACAATCCCTCGGCCGGCTATAGACTTAGGAGACCTAGTGATTTTTAGTGTTTTAATTATCAAATAATTGACGACTGCAGAAATATGAATTCAGATCCGACTGCCGTAATCTCTTCAATGAATTTATAATTCATGGGTTTAATATTTCTTTATATATGGTGCACACACACACATATATATATGTATAAACTGTGTCTGACATAGGAAAAAATTAATGTCTTAATTACCATTTTATTAATATAGTTTTTATTCAATTTAGGTTTGAAATTAAATTTTAATAAGTAGGGACTTTTTGCCGTATGCTTTAAATGCAAGTAAATAAACATTAATTTATTCTATTTTTAATGAGATGGGTTTATAGTTATATGATTTAGCTAATAGTATCAAGAATTTCATAAAATTTGAATGAGCCTCCAACTCATTTGTAGTTGAAAATGTATTGTTTAAAGCTCATGCTTGCGGAACTTTAAAATTTCAATTTTTGAGATCAAAGGCTGCTAAGAGAGGTGGGAGCAGTTTTGGTGAAAAAAACTCAACAGTAAGTGATACGCAGTAAAAAGGCTTAAGCGCAAGTGCACACATCGCTCAAGTAATAAAGTGTGAGTGAGATCGTTCCCACGGAGAAGTGATTAATTCAGTGCTTACAATTACTAGCTACACCGCTTCTTCAAATTCAAGCGAAGTGATTAAGGTGATTTTTGTTTTGAAGAACTTTAATAAGAACTTTAAATATGGATCAAACACTAAAAAGACTATTATTTAAATTACCTTTTCTTTTATGTTAATTGGTGTAGAGAAAGCTCAAAATCTTGTATGTATTGCTTGAGTATGTAAATACAAGGAGAGAATACAAATATATAGGAGGAAGAGATAGATAATAAATCCTATACAAGATGTGGGACTAAAAAGAAGAGAGCAAAAATGGGCCCAAAAGATGGGTTATTCTAACACTCCCCCGCAAGCTGGTGCGTACAAATCGTATGCACCAAGCTTGGACAAGCATTGATAGAAGAGTGCCTTGGGAAGAGCCTTTGTGAGCACATCCGCAACTTGTTCCGACCCTGGGACATGCTTTAGATCAAGCTTCTTCATTTGAACTTTTTCCCGAATGACGTGACAATCGACTTCAATGTGTTTTATTCTTTCATGGAAGACTGAGTTCTTGGCGATATGTATAGCCGCTTGACTGTCACAAAAGAGAAGAGCCGGTGACGGTAATTTTACACCCAGATCAGTGAGAAGACTCTCAAGCCATGTCGGTTCCGATACAACAGATGTCATTGTTCGATATTCTGCCTCAGCTGATGATCGAGCAGCGACCACTTGTTTCTTGCTTCTCCATGTAACCAAATGTCCTCCAAAGTATGTGCAAAAATCACTAGTAGATCGCCGGTCATCAAGAGAACCAGCATAATCAGCATCTGAGTATGCCACCAAAGTTGGAGCAGAAGAAGAGGTCTGGTAAACAAGTCCTTGACCAGAAGCTATTTTAAGGTACCTGAGAATACGTTCAACAGCCTGAAGATGAGATTTTCAAGAAG
Source organism: Platanthera guangdongensis (assembly GCA_039583875.1). Classification (NCBI taxonomy): domain Eukaryota; kingdom Viridiplantae; phylum Streptophyta; class Magnoliopsida; order Asparagales; family Orchidaceae; genus Platanthera; species Platanthera guangdongensis. Next base: position 11,698,326 of record CM077167.1, read on the forward strand.
AGTGCATGTACCGACTGACAAGACCAACAACAAAAGAAATATCTGGTCTGGTAACCGTGAGATAGATCAATATTCCAACGAGTCGTCGATAATATTCAGGATTCTGGAGAAATAGATCCGAGTCAGATGCCTGAGCGCATAACTTGTGGTTTACATTCATAGGGGTATCACTTGGCTTACAACCTGAAAGACCAGCATCATGAAGAAGGTCAAGACAGTACTTCCGTTGAGATAGAGTAAGCCCATCCGGTCGTCTGGTAATCTCAAGACCCAAAAAATATCGTAGAGGTCACAGATCCTTTATCTAAAAGACGGAGTTTAGATGTACTTTGACGACATGTATCCTTTGTGAGTCATCTTCTGTAATGATGATATCGTCAACGTATACTAACAGAAGGACCGTCCCTGTTGGTCGGGGATGAGTAAACAGCGAGAAGTCGGCCGAGGTTCGAGTAAATCCGATATCACAAAGAAACCTTACTGAATTTTTCAAACCATGCCCGTGGAGATTGTTTGAGACCATACAGAGCCTTTAGAAGGCGACAGACCTGAGACTCCCCCGTGGTCTCAAACCCGGATGGTTGTTGCATGTAGACCGTTTCCTGAAGATCCACATTTAAGAAGACATTTTTGATATCCAGTTGAAATAGGGGTCACTGGCGATGAACAACGACAAAGATGAGGACGCGAACGGTATTGAACTTGGCGACCGGAGAGAAAGTTTCCTCATAGTCGAGTCCCTGTTGCTGGGTGAAAACACGAGCCGCAAGACGAGCCTTCAGACGGTCAATTGTCCCATCAACAACATGTTTGATGACAAAGACCCACTTGCATCCAACCGGTTTCTGACCCGGAGGAAGGGGCACGACGGTCCATGTCTGGTTAGCCCAGAGAGCAAACATTTCTTCCTTCATGGCTGCCCGCCAGCCGGGATGTTGAAGCGTTTCCTGCACAGAGTTAGGAACAACAATCGAAGAAAGAGAAGTAGCAAATATGTGCAGAAGGGGAGAGAGGCGATGAAGAGAGACGTAGTTGGCCAGAGGATGAGCAGTGGAAGGTGGTACCTGATCAGAAGGACGCGGAATATCCGTGGACCGTGGTAGAGGTCGTCTGCAGAGGGGCAACGGAACTGGGAGGGCGACGAGTGTGGACACGGATAACGGGTGGTTTGGAGGTAGCAGGAGCCGGTGTAGGGGAAACCGACAAAGGTGGTGTAGTAGCGGGAATAACGGGGCGTGAGATGGATGGCGGGAGAGGAGTTGGTGGTAGATCAGCGGGTAAAGGAGCAGGAAAAAACGGTTGTTCTTCCTGGAAGGTAACGTCGGCAGAAACGGAGATCTTCCGAGTAGCGGGAGAGTAACAGAGGTAGCCCTTCTGGGTGCGCGAATAGCCGACAAAGATGTGTTTAGCTGCCCTGGGATCCAACTTATCCGAGGAGGGCCCAGACGGTGGACGTAGCAGGTGTTGCCAAAGACACGAGACGAGAAAGGAAAAGCCGGAGTGGAAGAAAACAATAGGCTAAACGGAGTAGCATAATTGAGGACGGAGGAAGGGAGACGGTTGATGAGAAAGCAGGAAGTCGAAACCGCAAAGTTCCAATACGGCTTGGGAACATGCATTTGAAGCATGAGGGAGTGAGCGACATCTAGTAAGTGACGGTTCTTTATTTCGGCAAAACCATTTTGCTGGGGTGTGTAAGCATATGAGGTTTGATGTAAAATCCCGAATTCAGAACACAAAGCGGTAAATTCGTGGCTGGTGTACTCACGAGCATTGTCAGTGCGTAGTATTTTGGGTGTGGTGTGGAATTGCGTACAAGTCTCGAGGACAAATGCCCGAAAAACACAGGAAAGCTCAGAGCGATCACAGAGTAAGTATAGTCACGTAGTGCGAGAGTGATCATCAATGAATGTGATAAAATAGCGAAAGCCACAAATACTGGTAACGTTAAAAGGGCCCCAAATATCAGAATGTACTAAATCAAAGGGAGCAGCGCTCCGAGTACAATGCGAAGGAAAAGAATAACGCGGCTGCTTGCCGAGGATACATGAGTTACACTGAAAAGGAGTAAAAGATACATCTGGAAGAGCCCGCTGGAGGACCGGCAGAGGGGCATGCCCAAGGCGACGAGGCCATGTCGTGGAAGAAACAGAAGACAGAATGGTGGGAGATTCGTCGAGAAGGTAGAGCGCGTTCCGCAGCCGGCCTTTACCAATGGTAGTCTGCGTCTGCCGATCTTGTGTAACAAAGGAAGAGGAGGTGAATATAACCGAACAATCAAGATCACTCGTAAGACATCCAACAGAGAGTAAATTAAACGGTGAACTCGAAACATGAAGAGCCGAGCGAAGGGAGATCGACGGGTTTAGAGAAAGATCTGCCGAGCCGGAGACAGGAACCATCGCCCCATTGGCCACAGTGATAGACTTCAGATAAGAAGAATCCGAGTACTGAGCAGGCTGTTGCGAAGTAATGTGATGAGTGACATCAGAGTCCACAATCCAGCCCAGGCTGATGGATATACAAGCAGTACCTGTGTTGGAGACGGAGGCGACAGAGGCAGATGGTGGATTGAGCAGACCCTGAAGATGCTGGAGCTGAAGACGGACGGTCTCAAGATCAGGAGGACTGGCGCCAGTAACAGCAGATGTCGTCGGACGATGAGGATAACCAATTTTATTGTAGCAGGTCGCCTCAAGATGACCATCTTTCCCGCAGAAGGAACACTTCGGCCGACCCCGACCACCACGACCCCGACCCCGAGAGCCCGAACGTCCCCCCCCCCCCCCCCCCCCCCCCCCCCCCCCCCCCCCGAGCAGAAGTAGGAGGGGATGGTAGGAGCGGAGGGGCCTGCTGAAGAAGGGTCGGAGGAGGAGCAGAAGTATCTGGAGGAGGTGATACACAGAGAATCATGGAGCATACATCAGAGAAAGATGGTGTGGTGGGAGCAGCCAGGACCTAAGCACGAAGGCTCTGAAGGTGAGATGGAAGACGAGCCATGATGATGACAATGCATGCAGTTTCTTTCTGAGCGCGCTGAGCAGCATGATCATTGGTGGGCGGCTGATGCTGGATCCAGGCTTCAACAAGAGTTTTAGCCCGAGCGACAAACGAGATCATATCCGAAGCCCCGCCAGTTTCGAGAGTAAAGAGGTCAGTGAGTATGTCGTAGAGATGCTGAAGGCTGTCGCGACGTGAGTATAAGGAATGCAGCTCATCCCACATAGCCTTGGCGGTGTCGTGGTACATAGCCATCTGATAAGGCTCACCATCCAATGAATTCAGGATCCAAGTCTGAACGCTGCCATCATTGCGGAGCCAATCATTGGTAAGAGAAGACGGAAGTGCCTGAGTAAGGTGAGGCAGACGATCCTTGGCCTGAAGAACCCGTCGAACTGAGTGCACCCAAAGAATAAAGTTTTTCTTGCCAGAAATAGAGATGGTAGTGATCCTTAGCTCGTCACGGACTTCAGCAGAGCAAACCGGGCGGTCTGTAGGACTGGCCGGGCGGTCAATAGGCGGACTGGCCGCCGAGCCAGTGGAGTTACCCGAAGAACCCATAGAGGCAGACCGCAGAACCAGACCACCTAGGGAGACCGCCGCGAGAAGAGCAAGAGGTCACACGACTTGGCCGCAACGGGAAGGACTGGAGACCGCGACCAAATAATACGGAAAAGGCACTTGTCCGCACGGTCACGCCGGACACCAGCGATTAGTCAGATCGCGACCAAAGTGCGGAAAGAAAGGAGTCCGCACGGTCTAGGTGAACACGGCAGCGGTCAGAGCACATGAAGCAGTCTGTAGTGGACAGGAGCAGTCCGTAAGAAGGAGCAGTCCGCAAGAAGAGAGAGAGAGAGACTCTGACGGACAGGATCAGTCCGCAAGAGAGGGGAGCCCGCACGACTAGAGCAGAGACCGCCCGGTCAAGATGTGAAAGCACCAGCGGCAGGAGGAGGCCGCGACCAAAGGCGAAGCTCGGCTGAAAGGACGACAACGGACTGGAAAAGAAGGCCGCAGCGGACAAAGACAAGCCGCGCAGACAGGAAGAGCAGAAGAAGACCGCGACCAAAATGCGGCAGAGGAACAACCCGCATGGTTTGACGGATCACATCAGCGGTCTGAGGAGAAGGAAACCACGAGTAGAAACACTCAACAGATAGAGAAGGCAGGTCGCGGATAGACAAAACAGCGGATAACAGAGCAGCGAACTGAAGACAGGCCGCAGCGAGCTGGAGCAGTCCGCCAGAAGAATAACAGCGACCAAGAACAGTCTGCCAGCAGGGAGCCCGCAGCGGACAGCAGAGAACGAGGGAGAAGTTGGCCCCACGGATCAGGGAGAGAAATGACTATAAGAAGCCAGGGGGGTGGAGCCACGAGAGGAAGGGAACAACTGGAGGCAGCGGAATAGAAGCAGACAGAGACGAGCAGGTCGCGAAATAGAAGCGGACAAAGACGAGCAGGCCGCGGGAGGTCAACAGAGGCAGACAGAAAAGGGGAGTCCGCGAGAGGCCGAACCTGGCTCTAATACCATGTAGAGAAAGCTCAAAATCTTGTATGTATTGCTTGAGTATGTAAATACAAGGAGAGAATACAAATATATAGGAGGAAGAGAGAGAGAATAAATCCTATACAAGATGTGGGACTAAAGAGAAGAGAGCAAAAATGGGCCCAAAAGATGGGTTATTCTAACAATTGGAAAGGAAGTAGTCTTGTATTTCAGATTTCCTATGTGAGTTGAAATGGTGCATGAAACTAATATTTAGTAAGAATGTTTGACTAAATTATCCTGCAACGATTTGATAGAAGAAATCATCATCTCTCGAATCTCAGAAATCTTAATATCCTATATTCTCTTAGTCTTCTCTAACTTAGGAAGAATGAAAAAATATTTTAAAGAGTACAAATCGGATTTGCTAGCAAGAGGAGGGAATATCTTCCTCTTTTCTTTACTATGGTGAACTTATGAGCAATTGTATTTCTTCTCTCTCGAATCTCGAAATACAACACAAGGGTAAAAACTCTTAGCTAAAGATATACACCACTCGTCTCTCGATTCTTGCGGTGAAATAAGATAGCCTTCAACCTAAATTCTGTCTCTCATCTCTCGAATCTCGATGCGAAATAGAAGATGAAAAAAAACCAAAAGTTTCATTAATAAATTCAAAAATTCCACCAAGAAGATTTCGTCAAACAAACTTAACATAAGAAAACTATACCATCAAAACACACATAGTACTTCCTTCATATAAGACCAAGAGAATTTAGTTCATGACCGCGGAAGAACACCACAAAATAAGAAAGATCTTACAACACATGATGGTACAAATTCAAAATAGTGCAGGAAATTGCTCTCCAAGTCGCACCCAAACAGTCCTTCTCCAAGATCCAGTTTTGCCCAGGTCATTCTTCTTCAAAGCAATCTCCCTCTCCCTTTATGATATGAGATCCTCCTCTTAAAAACGTGCAGCCTTTTACCAAGAGATGCCTCTTTTCAATTTTCATTTTGACGTAAAATTCGAATTTTGAATTTAAAATCCATCCAGAAGTTGTTGCAACAACTTTTTCAGGTTCTTGCAACAACCTGGGCAGACCAAAAATGAGTTCAGCTTTGCTTCTCCGGATCGATTTCTTCTGCATTTCTAGCAAGAAAACAAAGAAAAATTAGACATATTAACCATAAATAAAATAAATACGAATTTACTTATATTTTTACTTATTTAATTTATTTGTTTCCCAATACGATGAATATTAAATCAAAATGAAGTACTAGATAACTTTTTTTTGGGAAGTTATCACACCTCCACACTTAAACGTTTGCTAGTTCTTAGCAAAAATATTTCATAACAATAGGATGAGTGAAAAATTAATAATAAGATGTGAACTCAAATGATCTCCAGTTCTTGAAAATAAATTAATCAAAGTATACTCAAGAAATTCGTTTTACTTAACTGATAAGTTTATTAATCTATAAAAGCTCAATCATTCACCAATCCATTAGTTAGATAGAAGATAAAGCTCAAACATGTATCTTAGCGCAGTGCGCGCTTCTCTTTGAAAATAGTTTACTCTCATGCAAAATTTTATATTGAATCTCCGCATTTATTGGAAAGGATAAGAATAAGCTAAGTCTACGATTTAACCTCCACAAAAGTTAGTAGTTCAATTGAAAGTATGATTGTTTTTGGCTTGGTTAAGAATTTATGGATAGCTTTGATAATAGTATGACGTTTCTTAGTTAGTAATCTTAATAATTCACCATATTATGAGGTCTTTCAATATACATCATTTTTTTAAACATATTCTATTCATAGTATGGATTATTTCAAGTATAAGTGCACATACCCGGGCCACATATCACTATAATGTTTCAACCATTTTTTTCTCTTTTTTTTAATCATAGTTGAGATCATTCCAAGTATGTAGACATATACCTAGGCCACATATCATATGAAATTTAACCCTTTTAAGAGAAATTCGACACCCATAAATGTCTAACTTACTAAGGTACAACTAGTAGGAACAAATGACAGATAAGTATGAAATAATGTGTATGACAAAATTTAAGCTCAAATATTTTAGTGGATAATCAAAAGAAATACTACCTAAACTCATGTCTAGGCTTAACTCATTGACTTAGTTCTTGCTCACCCCTCCCCGTTATTTTTAAAGATCAATATCAAAACATTATATTGGAAGTAAACAAATGTTTTGTACAAAAAAATTTAAATGCTTAAGTGAGCTTTATCGGAAAAAATCTTACTAACTTCAAATTCATTGATTGAACTCTTTGGATTGTTCAACCATATCAATTAATTATCATTGAATAACTAGAATAACCTATTGATTAATTAAAACAAAAATTAAGATCATTAAATTCATATTTAAATGAATTATTCTTCACTCAAGTGGTAGGGGTTATAGCACCCCCACCTCCACAGTCCACACTTAAGTCCTTTGCTAGTATTTAGCAAAGATATATTTTTTTTATCACGAGGGTACACTAAATTATTTTTACTAATAAGCAAATCATTTTAAGGGATAAAGAAACTTGAAATTGGAATAACTCCCCTGAAATGGATGTGACAGAGTGGTTCTCCTTTGCTTCTTGTTGACATACTCATGTTACTCCCATCATACGATAGTTCTCAGTAAACCAGTCATTTAGTCTAGCCTGCATAACTTTCATCCTCAAAGTGTACGTAGTTATTGACATGAGATCTATTTGTGTTAGAATCGACGAGTATAATCAAAAGTCACACAAATATAACATATACGCACGATGATTATCATAGAAACCATTGCAAGACTCAAACCAAATATCATTCCATAATATTTAATTCAGAACATACTAATTATAATAAGATAAAGAACATCAGAGCTAAAAAACATTTTGACTTAGATAGTTTATCGTAATATTAAATTTGCAAGTAGTGTAAAACAAGTGACATAAGACTGCAGCTCTCAACAAGATAAATGTGACATATCATGATACATATGACAAATTTTAATACTTAATTTCAGGCCAGTGTTATGTCAAACATAAAAATGACTATATGTAGCATCTTAAGGCATCATAAATCATATAAGTGAAATACAACATATACCATCTAAAATATCACATCACAACATATATATCACCAAAACAAAGTCCAGAGCATAACAAAGCAAAATAGAGTCTAGAGTAAAATGTAAGCCTAGTTATGCAAAAGTAAAGCTGGAACGAAGATAAACCTACTCGTCCTCCTCTTCGTCGTCTACTTCCTCGTCTTCCTCCTCTGCAACAACCACAGATGGGTCAACTCTGGATCGGTTCGAAGTCAGAAGGTATCCCTCATCGTCGAACTGTCCCATCATCCTAAAGCTCGGCTCCGAAACTGGAATCTTTGCTTTCTTCATAATCTTGCGCAGATTCGAACGAATATCCTCAAACTGTTCCTTCTCGTAGAGGTGCTGACACCGCTGATATGCCTTAATATACTCAATCTGCTCCATCATAATATCTGGATCGGTACTACGATATGCCACTGAAATATCAATATGAAAGGGGTCGGTCAATGGTGGCTTAGCGGAATGATCAACTCCCATAATTCTCAACAGTTCCTGCTTTCTTATTGCTCCCGCACCCACCTTAATATTCACTGCTACTACTGTCTCCGTGATGGGGTGCCCGACTTGAGTCACCATATCATCTTCATCTTGATCCACTCCTGCCATCCGACAGAGCTCCGTAATCAAAACAGGATACCACAACTGTCTCACTTTCTCCTCCTTGACCTTTTGTGTTAGAAGTGTAGAAATGAGTGCTTCTATGTTCAGTTTTATCCCCATCAAAATTTTGTAGATAAGATCGACCTTTTCTATCGTCAACGTGTTCAGATGTCGAGTAGGCATAACCCCTGCATTGATGAATAAATGCCATACCTTGGCTTCACGATTTAAGCATGTTGCACGTAGGGTCTTTCTTGACTTACTCGCTCATCCCGGCAACGACGTCAAAAACTTGATACGCAGTAAAAAGGCTTAAGCGCAAGTGCATGCGTCGCTCAAGTAATAAAGTGTGAGTAAGATCGTTCCCACGAAGAAGTGATTAATTCAGTACTTACAATTACTAGCTACACCGCTTCTTCAAATTCAAGCGAAGTGATTGAGGTGATTTTTGTTTTGAAGAAATTTAATAAGAACTTTAAATATGGATCAACACTAAAAAGACTATTATTTAAATTATCTTTTCTTTTATGTTAATTGGAAAGGAAGTAGTCTTGTATTTCAGATTTCTTATGTGAGTTGAAATGGTGCATAAAACTAATATTTAGTAAGAATGAAAAAATATTCCTCGAATCTCGGAAATCTTAATATCCTATATTCCTCTAGTCATCTTTAACTTAGGAAGAATGAAAAAATATTTTAAAGAGTACAAATCGGATTTGCTAGCAATAGGAGGGAATATCTTCCACTTTTCTTTACTATGGTGAACTTATGAGCGATTGTGCTTCTTCTCTCTCGAATCTCAAAATACAACGCAAGGGTAAACACTCTTAGTTAAAGATATACATCACTCGTCTCTCGGTTCTTGCGGTGAAATAAGATAGCCTTCAACCTAAATTCCGTCTCTCATCTCTCGAATCTCGATGCGAAATAGAAGATGAAAACAAAACCAAAAGTTTCATTAGTAAATTCAAAAGTTCCACCAAAAAGATTTCGTCAAACAAACTTAACATAAGAAAACTACACCATCAAAACACACATAGTACTTTCTTCATGCAAGACCAAGAGAATTTAGTTCATGACCGTGGAAGAACACCACAAAATAAGAAAGATCTTACAGCACATGATGGTACAGATTCAAAATAGTGCAGTAAATTGCTCTTCAAGTCGCACCCAAACAGTCCTTCTCCAAGATCCAGTTTTGCCCTAGTCCTCCAAAGCAATCCCCCTCTTTAATGAATTTCCCCTCCCCCTTTATGGTATGAGATCCTTCTCTTAAAAACGTGCAGCTCTTTACCAAGAGATGTCTCTTTCCAATTTTCATTTTGACGTAAAATTCAAATTTTGAATTTAAAATCCGTCCAGAAGTTGTTGCAACAACTTTTTCAGGTTATTGCAACAACCTGGGCAGGCCAAAAATGAGTTCAGCTTTGCTTCTCCAGATCGATTTCTTCTGCATTTCTAGCAAAAAAACAAAGAAAATTAGACATATTAACCACAAATAAAATAAATACGAATTACTTATATTTTTACTTATTTAATTCATTTTGTTTCCCAATACGATGAATATTAAATCAAAATGAAGTACTAGATAACTTCTTTTTGAGAAGTTATCAGTAAGTCTACTTAGTGAAGAAGTGTTGTCAACTGCAACAATTTTCATTTAGGACAATGACGCTGGATCTTGGAGATAGAGATGGAGGAACTTTGGTCGCCAATTGAGCCGAGAGAGAGAGAAGGGTTGTTGGGCTACTGTATGAGGTCATCGCCTATGCTAGGGGAGGTGGAGGAGCTCCATTTGACAGGCAGTTGTGATGCAATGGTCCAGAGCCGCCCTGCTCTGGTTCTGCACCAGAGGAACACGTCTGGTCCCACCACCGGGCAACATCCCAAGCACCCCACCCATGACCGCACCCATTCTCAGCGCGGCGGGATGTTGAGGCGGAGTCTCGAACCCAGCCCTCTTGTTAAGGCTCTATTTGTTTGGGCGTTCGGTGCTCCGTTTTGGGCAAACGCCGCCGGAAGGCGGTAAACAAATGAACCTCCGGCGGCGTTTGCTCCGTTTCCACCCGCCCGCCTTGAGAAACGCCCCAAAAAGCTCTGTTTGGAGCTGCCACCTCCCCCCTCCGTTTCGAACACTCTGTTTCCACCCGCCGGATCGACCCGCCACTGCCGAAACAAATGAAGCCTAAATCCTTTTCCTAACAGAGACTATCACCAACTGAGCTTTTTTGTTTTGCGCTAGAAAGAAAGGGCTTTCATTGACCAATCTCAGTAGTGGAATCCGTCCATAAAGCGGAAGCTGTCTTTTTCCCTCTTCGCTTCGTTCGAGTTACTTTGTCCCCTCTTCGTTTCGCTCGAGCTACTTCGTCCCCTCTTTGCCGTGCTCCTGCTCATTGCTCAAGCTACAACTAGCAAACGCGTTCCGGAAGATCAAGGTGTCTTATCCTACTGTCGCTTCTTGCTTTCCTCTTTTCTATCTCTGTCTTTACTCATTCTTCCCCGAATGGATAGATCCACATCACTTTATGAACATAGACCGTCTCTCTCGTCTGCTACCTTTCCAAAACAACAGCTTGCCAAACAAAGGCTTAGAGAAAAAAAGAGTACAGGGATGAACAACATAACGTCTACGATTGGATTGAAAATGGGGTTGGAAACTACTCGTTTGCCGGTTTATGACGAAAAAACATCCCGGCCTAAAAAGGCAGATCTCTCAGATCGAAGAGCAAGTCCTATTGACTTAGAACGTCCCGATGAATAGAAGACTGAGACTCAAGGCTGGTCTTGGTCCCATTCCTGACTCTGTCGACAAGTCTGGCTTATATCTCTTTAGATTGAAATGACTTCCCCACTTGGACTAAAAAACCAAGCATTTACTTCGATTCCTACTTCAACGACTGCTGAGTTTTCAGCTCCTGGTTCGAAATGAACAGCCCTGCTAGTTCCAAACGAACGACAACGATCAAATTTGTGGTGATCATCTTGGTTCAAAAGAAGGATAGGTACCTGACCTTAGAATAGAGGCTCGTAATTCAGATTGATACCTCCCTTCAGTCACTCTATTGAGAGGATAGGGACGAACCCTACTAAACATCTTCGAAGCCTGAAACCATCACCAATACCCATACCTTCCCCTCAATCCCATCACACTGGCATTGCTCTGAAAATCTCACTCCTCTGACTTTCAAGGAGGTAGCTATAGGGCTTAGAAGCAACCAGAAGTAGACATGCTAGAATGGCACGAGATGTCTTTCATTTCGTGGATAACAACCTGACAGAAGGATGCCAACGGCTTCCACTCAAGCAGCTTCTGCGGTTCGAAAGATCGACTTACTCTAACGTCGGGGGTAACGAGCTAGTGATGAGTGGACTGACTTTCCCATCTGTCGATGGATATGTGAGTTGAATTCCTTCTCAATCTTTCTATAGGTCCGGGCGAGTTCGACTACTCGCCTGTTAAGAAAGGGATTTATCAAGGGGGCTGGGTTCGAGACTCCGCCTCAACATCCCGCCGCGCTGAGAATAGGTGCGGTCATGGGTGGGGTGCTTGGGCTGCTGCCCGGTGGTGGGACCAGACGTGTTTCTGAGCGGGGCGGCTCTGGACCACTGCATCAAGTTGAGCCGAGAGATAATGAAGAACATGGGAGGTTGCCCTCTATGGTAGGAGCAATGTTTTAAATATCGGATGTCGGCGACATATCAGATTGGGTTTTTAAATATCGTAAGTCGGAGACATGTCAGGAATATTTTAAAATATCGGATTTTCATACATTATAAATAAAAATTTTATTTTATGTGTACTAACTATAATTATATGTTATAAAAATTAAAATATATACATAACAAATAGATAAATAATGAGTCATTTATATTATGGAATAAATTTGAATAGTATCTAAGAAAAAATATTATTAACAAATACAAAATAATAAATTGTAAAATACATTTAATACTATACAGTAATTTTATTTTGATAACAATATGTTTATTTCAAATAAAAAAGATTTAAAAGTTAAAAAATACTTGATTTATTATAAGTTTTTTCAAAATTATAAATTTATATTAAAAATATGCAAACAATCACCTAATAAATGTATTAAATATTTTTTTATTTTTTTGTAATATGAAATTAAAAAATTGTGAAACAATTATACAAAATTGATTGTAAAAATAATACGTTAAAAAATTGAAATAATGAGTTTAATTGATTTAAACATACATAATATATTATTCATGGGTGATTTAAACATATGATGTTTGTCTGTAAATTTAACATAAAATAAATTAGCGGATGATATATTTAAAAGTTGTGTCGACTGATATATCGGAAAAAATCGGACATGTCGGCCTATAATTTACAAAAGGACAATCTATTTTCTTTAAAAAAACCTATCGTTTCCCCTAAAAAATGACATGTCGGAGGACATTTAAAATAAGGGGTAGGAGAGGTAGTGGAGGCTCCATTTACCTGTCGTCCGTCGATTGACCCAAAAGAGAAAGAGGTGTAGTTGTGCTGCCGTTAAAGTCTGCTGACTAAACTAGGAGAGGTGGAGGTTTGTCCTCTAGCTTAGCAGAAAGAGGATCGGCTATTTCCTTTGGAAAATGTCGTGCGTCGGGTAGACGAGTTTGCCTCTCCCCCCATTATAAGGACGAAAAAGTGCGAGCAGCGGTGGTCATCTTGATGAACTTTTGCAGGGTCGAAAGAGTAAATCTCTTGTTTATTTTGTGTGAATCTAGGGCTTGCTGTTAATGGCAATTGTGATGTAGTGGTAGGTTGACTCGGGGTGAACTAACTAAATGCAATCTTTTATGTGATGAGATGAAATGCCAATGCTGAAAGTGGCCCGCTCAAAATTATAACTATAATTAATTATTCGAATAATTACCAAAACTTTCCTTGGAAGATAACATAATTACAGCTTGCACCCCTCTTATTTTGGAAATTACAAAAACCTCCCCTCAATGTTACAAAACATAACATTTACCTTCCTTGAAGCTTACATTTCATAACATTCGTGCACAAAATCCCCGCTGGAAAATGCAATCCGAGGGGGGTATTTTTGTGCATGGATGTTATGATATGTGTATTTCAGGGGAGGTAAATGTTATGTTTTATAACATTGAGGGGAGTTTTTTGTAATTTCAATAATAAGAGGGGTGCAATCTGTAATTTTTCAAACTTAGAGGGGAGGTCCCGGTAAACGCCCCTTAATTATATTAAAAATTAACAGTGACACAAACGATCACAAACTTTAATTAAAGAAAACAAGCTCTGTTCACAAAAAAAACCGAGGTGCAAATATTTCAAGCTCATGCGGAATCGGCTCTGCAAATCACATAGTCCAATACTAAAAGCTAACGATAATAACATACACAAAGATAAGGTGCCAAATACTCGTAATAAAAAATAACAACTCCAAATTACCAGTTAATCTTGCAGGCGGCGAAAGAACAATGGTTGGTCGTGGGTGTCCCGGTTGTTGTGAAGAGGAGAAGGGCCAGGAAAGGATTCCGGGTTGATGGGAGGGTTCGAGTGGTGTAGTGGTGGCTGGTTATGCGACTGGTGGCTGTGGGGACTCACAGTAGAGGAGGGGGATTTAGGGGTAGGCAATTGAAGGCAATTGCTGGATTGCGGTGGTTGGAAGCCCAAACAACAATAGGATAGGGAATGCTCGGAGGGTGTTCTCGATACAGGAGATAGCGGGAAATGGCACAGGACCACGATGGGCGGTGTTGGCTGTGGACTTGTGTGATAGGATGAGATGAGAGTGGTTTTCTGGGCGTGGAATGCCGAAGAGAACGCGGAAGGAAATCGTAGAGAGGTGGGGTTAGGGTTTGCGGTGGATGCGTAGAGGGGGATATGAGGAAGGCGGGCTTACCCTGGTGTCGCATCAGGCGGGGAAGTTCCTTCCGGCGTCGCACCAGAAGGGAGATGGAGACTGACGGTTGCAAGCCTTCGATGCCCCCATGAACCACCGTCTTTTGTTATTTATAAACCTAAAACCAGCATGAGCACCCGAATCAGACGACTCATAATGTCCGGGCCAATCGAGCGTCAAATACAACTCGAAACATAAAAAGTAATATATGAAATCAACTCGGATCAACCATCTGGACGCAACCACGGTCTCGGATAATTCGACCGCCTCTTGCGGGAATGGACCCGTGTCAGGCGTTGTGCGCCGTCAAATTACCTCCAATCTTCCTCACTGTGTTTGTGTGTTGCAATTTTAATAGCGTTATAGTTTCATTTTCCTATGGAAAGGTAGTGAGACACAAGGAAGATAACGATTCTTGTATGTGTCCTGGATCCTTAGTTTTGGTTATGTAGACGTCCACCCCACCCATATTAAATAATTAATGTTTAATTATGTTGTAGGAGTTGTTGACGTGCCCATTAAAACTTCTAATGAGACTATGATACAACGTGGAAGCTTGACAGTTTAAGATATATTTCGGGTTTGAGGTGAAATTTAATTTTGATTGTGTAGGTTGATACATAAGGGAGGTGAAATTTAATTTTGATTGTGTGGGTGGATACATAAGGGTACATCTCTACCATCTGTAATGAAATATGGAATGTGACCAAGGCACTATGATGATTGTCCAAGGAAGTGAAGATGGCACGATGTATGTGCCACTTTAATCACCAAAATAATAGGAGTTAGTGGATTCATAATACCATGTCACCTTTGGGTGACTATACTGTGAACTTGTTTTTTTAAATATGAACGTGTTTTCTTGATTGTTAAGATGAGAAAGTTGGATTGAAAGAGCGTCCAGAAAATCTCTTAGATCAAATCTCAATGATTTTTTTTGCTGCAATGGCTTCTGTGATTGTTGAATGATTGGGAGCATGCATATAATTATGAATTAAAGAGCATGTAGCATGAGAAAGCATGTTGAATTACTTGAGATGTTTTAAACTAATGTTATTAATATGGTCGTATATCTAACTACCATAAAGCCCTCAGTTTCTCTAGTTTCCAAGTTTCTTGAAGTGTGAATTGGAAAGAAGATAACATTTTGTTCCCTTGGTTGGTTTTTGAAATGCATGGTGTATCTATTGTTTTTTCATTGGTTAATGGTTATGATCTTGATATCTCCAATGTTTTCATCGAAAGAACATGTATCATGATAGAATGATATGCTAAACTAGAGGTGGCAGCATGTGGCCGTCCACCTGCTTTTCTTTGAATTGCGAGAAGCTATTTTGAGTTGAAACCGTATCCTATTTGTGAGTATAAAAAAGGCAAGGAAAAGACACCTCATGGAGTGATGCAGGGTAGGCTGTGGTTGGTGTGTCAATGCTAATGCAAGCCTATTCTAGTGGTGTGGAATGAAGTCATATAATCCAAATCTATTTGATGTGTGTATGATGTGTTTTAATCCAAAAGGAAATTTTTGCAAATAAGATTTTATAAGTTCAGCTGTCCAGATGGCATTCACAACAATTTCAGGTAAACAAGCAAATAAGACTTTCTTCGCATAAAGGGTTCCAAGTCACACTTGAATAATGAGAATTATAGAAATAGAAAAACACAACAAAAGTACAACAATCACGATTCTCAAGCACTATGTAATATTCATCCACAAATTCAATAATAAAAATAAATACACAATGATAAATACTTGCGAGTATGGAGATTTGTCAGTGGCAGTAGGAAAAATTCCAAAGGAGGAGTCAGCGGATGTGATCGGGCCTGCCGACGGACTGTGAGAACTAAGGGGGTAAGCTGGATGGGTGGCGAGTGGATGTTGATTGGATGGGAGTCAACTGTAATGAAGATGAGGGTGGCAGTTTGATGCTAAAGATCACGGCAGTGAACCGGTCGCACAAGTAATATAAAATGGGGGTTTTCCCAAGTATCGATCTCACAAGGAACACAGTAAGGTGGAGTTAATTTCGAGGAGGACTTGAGATTGAAGTCCTCAGGTCGGAGCTAACTAAGGGGGTTTTGATGGTTGCGGAAACAGAAAATAAAAGGTTAACAACTACTCCTATGCAACGCCGCTATGCGATGCTTCGCCAGGCGGGATGGAAGACTAGTCGGGCTGCTATGCACCGAATCGCTAGGCGGATGGAAGAGTAGGCTCGCGGATGAGGTGGTGAGAATGGCGGGATGAGGGTCGTAAGCACCTCTTCGCAACGCACGCCACTAGCAATTGCTAGTGCGGCAAGGGTGGATGGTGGTGGATGGATATATGGCGCAACTCAAGTAAATAACGAAAACATACAATCACATAGACATAATTGTATAAAAACGTTTACACACTAAACATACTTCATCAATATAAATAAAGTTAAACATCAATATTCAACAAGAAAACAAGTACAAGTCAAGAGATCGACCGAATCCGAAGTCTTGCTGATGATTCACGGTTGGAATCGTCGGGTTGTCATTCCGCGTCCAAGCTCGGTCCTCAACTGCTTCCGGGATAGAGAAGGGCTGTCACCACCTTCCAATGGCCCGTCTTCTTCGTCTCACGATAGCGGACGAAGTTTGCTAGCTTTCCTTTGCTTGATGGCTATGGCGTCAAAACTCTACTTGAAGCTCACGGATGAAGGAGAAGGACGAGAGGAAGCTCCGGCTTGGATTTGACGGTGAAAGCTTGCCCGGAGCACCTCCCTAGGGTGGAAGATGAAGGGAAACGACGGAGAAGGCGGAAAACGGCGGAAGAAATGGGCGATCTGCGGATCTTTGGATTAGGGCGAGACCTGCACTATTTATACAAAAGCAGAAATGAACAATGCGCACGATCACAGGCGCACGACCAGTGGTCGTGCGCACTATGTCCTGTGATCGTGCGCACTGGCATGGAATATCAGGAAGAAGAACTGGGATAATGCGCACTAGTAGTGGCGCACGACCAGTGGTCGTGCGCACTAAGTCCAATGATCGTGCGATTACCCAGACAGGACTCCAGAAAAGAGGAATCAATGCACACGATCAGTGGCGCACGACCGGTGGTCGTGCGCAATATGTCCAGTGGTCGTGCGCTTACCCCAGGATGATTCTGGAAAATGAAGAGTAGTGCGCACGATCAGGGGCGCACGACCAGTGGTCGTGCGCATTAGATCCCATGATCGTGCGCAGTATTCCTGTTTCACAACCATCCCGGAACACGCACACGACCCCTGTACCGAAAGGAAAAACCAATCACTAATCTGTGCAGATATTCCAGACAATAACAAAAAGGAGTACAGACTATAAGAATAACAAAATACACAGCCACGGGCATAAATGTGCACTTCCTATGAAAATAAAGATTAGATGAAATAGGAACAATAAAGAACTAAAAGTGAAGTGCAACCGTGTGAAAATTAGCCCAGATGAGTCCGAAAATAGGTATATAAAGTGGGCTCATCACACCCCCAGACTTAACTGTTTGCGCGTCCCGAGCAAACAAAATCTAAGCAGATAGGGAAAAATACTAGTTAACAAAGAAATTGCGATACGAAGTACCATGCGAAGTCGCATGCTCGCGCACGTAAAAATATAATAGAAGAAATTTCTAAGTATACAAAATAGTTTATACTTTTCACAATGCGTATCAAAATTGTATTATTACTCAAAAATAGAATCACGGTGAATCATTCGGTTATGCGTAGGGAGAAAGTAGACTAATCGCTAGGCGAGCATTGCCAAAGATCGGGGCTCGGGATAACCTCCAAAGGAATCCACCAATGTCGGTGACCATATGCTTGCCCTTTCGCATTCTCTTCACGGCACTGGTTTGGTTCACACACGAATCAGTAGGACTTTAGGTGAAGAGATGTGGCTTGGGTTTCGGTGAGGTAAACAAAGATATACAGGAAGGCTATGCACCTAACCCAAATGAGCTAGTATAAAAATGAATCCCTCTACTAAGCACAATACACGCGGGTACACCACACCCTCAAACTTAACTTTTAACAAATGAGTGTGTGCACCGCCTACTCCAAATATAATCACTTTTCCAAAATGATTTTCAATTTTACTTTTCCTTTTCCTTTTTTTTCTTTTTCTTTACAAATATATTTTTTTCTTTTTCTTTTTCTTCATTTTATTTTCACAATTCAGCAAATATAACATTTGAGCACATCCACATAATCACAAGTAAAATCACCACATCACATCCCAACATTAAAATGTAAACACTAAAGCTCAACTTGGGAGTGCGACTAGGATCGGCTGTGAGGCTTTGGTGAAATCATGGTGGAGCTGAATCAAAAGGAGGGGTAGGCACAACGGGGCTAGCGAGGACAAGACGTCAGGAACGGTACAAAGCTCAACCGGGCCAAAATGATGGCCTACATCACGCTCATGCATGACTAACCTATACCCATGCTTTAAGAATAGCTTGGGGCAAGTTCTTAGCCAACGAGAAAGACTATCCATCCTCCCGACTCGAGCAATACAAAACTAACGACCGTCTACGCACATCCCTAAGCTACCGTCGGATTCACACCGGATTCACCAACTTTTGAGTAGAATAAAAAGTATTTACGTAATTAGAAAAATATAAAACTAAAAGTATACAGAAAAATTAAATCTACTCCAATTTCTACACGAGACAAGAGCAGTTGACTAGGATCACAACAAGACCAACATTTTACTCCGTCTCACAATCCTATGTCAGCACTATAATTTTCCCAAATCTAACGAAGAAATGAGTTTAACTCGCAGCACTCAAAAAATTAAGCACGCGCTCATGTGGGTGCAGTGGCGTGTGATGCAATGAACTAAGCAAAATAAAACAATAAAGGCTTCTAGTATGCACATGAGATGTGTGCGTGCAGTAGGTAACAAATCTCTCCCCCAGACTTAAACTAAGCAAAACAACATATAATAGAGAAATTAAAATCATAAAAAGCTAAGAGAAGAGGTTACCCAATGCTCAACTTGTGAGCATACCAGAAGACGCGTGGAAACCGAAGCAGGCCCGCCATACGAAGAATCAGAACCCTGCCAATGCAATTTTCCAAGAATACCTGCAGGGGTGAGCTCCGCAAAAACAAAACAAAAATATACAAAAAGAAATGCTAAAATAAAATAGACAGAAAAATAAAAATGCAGGAAATAAAAGATAAGTACTGGGGTTATTGTCATCCCAGCACGACTTATTCGGCTACGAAAAGGTTCTAACTAATGGGCCTATGAAAAGAAAAATGCACAGGTAACTGTTCCAATATCCGTTTCGGTAACGGGTACCGATACGATGATAGAGCAGTTACCCCTCTACCTAAATAATAATACCTGCTCCTCGCAGACAGAGGAAATAGGAAGTAGGATGAGGAGGAGGCCTGGTCCTCACTCATCTCACTACAAAACAAATTCTTGCCTAGCTCGGTATCGTCTATCACAGGCCCGCAGGAGGCGATGGCAATGGCATGAGCACAAAGCTCATCATCATCCCAACGTACCTGTGGAGACTCATCCTGCACAGGCTCAGATAAAGAAGGGGGATCAAGTAATAAAAGAGAAGAAGAACTAAAATAATCAGAAATAAGGAGAGTGATCCCGGTATCACTCTCAGCAGGATCCAAGCAGAGATCATCGTCGGTATCATACGAGTCGTACCGAGGAGAATCCGAGAACTCGAGGTCCGCGGTGGTAAGAAGAACGACCTCATCTAATAAAGAGGTGCAAACCTCCACATCAGAAATAGGGTATTCCTCATCCCACCGGGGTGCGTAAAAGGGTTCCGAAAATCCACCTTCTCCGTCGGAGATAGAGGAATCATCATCCCACTTCGGCGCAACCTCAGGCACCGAATCATCAACAAGTACGGCATCATCAACCGACTCACAAGAAAATGGAGTAGCACAATCCGACAAAAATTGCGGAGGGGCAAGGCTGCTCTCAAAATCAAGCACTGAATGAGCAGGCCCCATCGCAAAATCATTCGCAGACGCCACCCCGTCGATGACCGGAACAATCTCATCGTCCCATACAGGAGCGCCCATGAGTTCCTGCTCCTCTTTTTGTTGGCTAACACCAGAGTGATCATCACTCAAGGAAAGCCCGTAAAAAGGGATCGAGGGACCCATGAAAGAGCCGTATGCGGCCAGAGATTCTTCAGTAATCTCAACGGGTAAAGAATGAGCTAGGTGTGTTATGTCAGTGTATGAGCCAGACAACACCCTGGTAGGCCTGTCCACAACAGTCTTCCGCGAACGGGAGGTTGTTGGGAACACGCCCTCAGAGGGAGAAGGCTTGCACAAACGAGGGCAATCCTTCAACATGTGGCCCACACCTTGACATAACAAACACCGAATGCAATGCTCGGCATTCATAGCAGCAATGGCATCGATGGATTGGCGCAAAGTGTCAAGGATACGGCACTCAGCATCAGGATCCATCACGAATAAAAATAATTGCTGAAAAAGTGCTAAACAGCTAAAATGAAAATAGCACGGATCTGCTATCTAAATCAAAAATCAAAGAAATAAGCAAAATAAAAATTCTAATAACAAAAGCAAATAAAAAAATGATATGCACAAATGGAAAAGGGCTTCAATCTATTATCTCCCTCTCCACAAACTCACACGACTGTGTTCCCCGGCAACGGCGCCAAAAACTTGATGCTAAAGATCACGGCAGTGAACCGGTCGCACAAGTAATATAAAATGGGGGTTTTCCCAAGTATCGATCTCACAAGGAACACAGTAAGGTGGAGTTAATTTCGAGGAGGACTTGAGATTGAAGTCCTCAGGTCGGAGCTAACTAAGGGGGTTTTGATGGTTGCGGAAACAGAAAATAAAAGGTTAACAACTACTCCTATGCAACTCCGCTATGCGATGCTTCGCCAGGCGGGATGGAAGACTAGTCGGGCTGCTATGCACCGAATCGCTAGGCAGATGGAAGAGTAGGCTCGCGGATGAGGTGGTGAGAATGGCGGGATGAGGGTCGTAAGCACCTCTTCGCAACGCACGCCACTAGCAATTGCTAGTGCGGCAAGGGTGGATGGTGGTGGATGGATATATGGCGCAACTCAAGTAAATAACGAAAACATACAATCACATAGACATAATTGTATAAAAACGTTTACACACTAAGCATACTTCATCAATATAAATAAAGTTAAACACCAATATTCAACAAGAAAGCAAGTACAAGTCAAGAGATCGACCGAATCCGAAGTCTTGCTGAGAATTCACGGTTGGAATCGTCGGGTTGTCATTCCGCGTCCAAGCTCGGTCCTCAACTGCTTCCGGGATAGAGAAGGGCTGTCACCACCTTCCAATGGCCCGTCTTCTTCGTCCCACGATAGCGGACGAAGTTTGCTAGCTTTCCTTTGCTTGATGACCCGTCTTCTTCGTCAAAGCTCACGGATGAAGGAGAAGGCCGAGAGGAAGCTCCGGCTTGGATTTGGCGGTGAAAGCTTGCCCGGAGCACCTCCCTAGGGTGGAAGATGAAGGGGAACGGCGGAGAAGGCGGAAAACGGTGGAGGAAATGGGCGATCTGCGGATCTTTGGATTAGGGCGAGACCTGCACTATTTATACAAAAGCAGAAATGAACAATGCGCACGATCACAGGCGCACTACCAGTGGTCGTGCGCACTATGTCCTGTGATCGTGCGCACTGACATGGAATATCAGGAAGAAGAACTGGGATAATGCGCACGAGTAGTGGCGCACGACCAGTGGTCGTGCGCACTAAGTCCAATGATCGTGCGATTACCCAGACAGGACTCCAGAAAAGAGGAATCAATGCACACGATCACCGGTCGTGCGCAATATGTCCAGTGGTCGTGCGCTTACCCCAGGCTGATTCTGGAAAATGAAGAGTAGTGCGCACGATCAGGGGCGCACGACCAGTGGTCGTGCGCATTAGATCCCATGATCGTGCGCAGTATTCCTGTTTCACAACCATCCCGGAACACGCACACGACCCCTGTACCGAAAGGAAAAACCAATCACTAATCTGTGCAGATATTCCAGACAATAACAAAAAGGAGTACAAACTATAAGAATAACAAAATACACAGCCACGGGCATAAATGTGCACTTCCTATGGAAATAAAGATTAGATGATATATGAACGATAAAGAACTAAAAGTGAAGTGCAACCGTGTGAAAATTAGCCCAGATGAGTCCGAAAATAAGTATATAAAGTGGACTCATCACAGTTGGTGAGGGGTTTGGCTACTGATGGCCCTAGAGGTGGATCTTGTGGGTGGGGGCTGGAAAGGGGTCATTGGCTACAACAAAATAGGTCTTGCGACATGGATTTGACGGAGGGACCGGCATGTGTGAAGCAGGAGATCGGAGGCCTCGTCTAGTAGTGCCAACAGTTGGAACTTGTCGAGGGGACTGGTGTGCGTAAGGCGGGGAAGAGGTCTTCTGATGGTTTTGCAAGGGCGTTGATCAAAGGTCGCGGGTTGTAGGGAACTGAAACCTATCAGACGGTGGTTAAGAAGTTGTTTGGAGGTGATGGCGCCGTCGGATCCGACCCGCCATTGTTCGAAGATCTCCACCGCCCGTATAACGAAGACTCTATTGACGATGGTCGCCGCAATTATCGCCGCTACAACCTCCACTCACGGCCCCATGCGTCTACTTGACGTTACGATGCGTTTCGGCACATTTAACATCATGATTAAATTTTATTTATGCAGTTTTGTTTGTCTAAATCTGCATTTTCTGCTCTAGTTCCAAACATTTAAATGTTTTGTTTAATTTCAATGGCTTGGATGAAGCCTATTGATTGTATGGTTGAGATCATGTAATAGAACTTATATATAGGTCTATTTTACTAATGCAAATTAGATTTTGACAACCCTAAAAAAGAGTTGTTGCTCCTCTTTGGCCGAACCGAGCCCGTCGCCCCCTTCCCCCGCTCTCGCCGATTACGGCCCTATTGGCGGACGACCGCTCCTCCGCCGGGAAGCTTCTCCGGTGTGACTCTATAGGAGTTTTGGTGTGTGTATCTTCCTCTCGGTGTGACTCTGGTGGAACCGTGGTAAAGAGATTCTCCACAACTTGTTTTTTTGTGGGTAACGATTTCTTCCTCTCTTTGTGTGTTCTCATTCGGATTTTTGGGTGGACGAGGCCAGGCGTTGCCTCCGAAATCCTTGCTTTGGTTTTAATTTCCAAGCTTTAGTCGTTGTGCTTTCTTGAGATTTTGATGATCTAAAGGATTGGGTAATCCTATGCTATTTCTTGTTTTTTTGGAATAATTCCGACCTCTTTCCGAATCGTCGTCTTGGTTGAAATTTTCTCTCCTGTGTAGCTTGTGCTTGTGTTGTGAACATTGGTAGCATATTGTGTGGCTAGAAGCTCTATTGCGTAACGTAGATCGGAAGGGAGTTGAGTGAAGCGTCGCCTAAAAGCATCACGGTCGCGTCGGCACATCGGCATACATCAATTTGGTATCAGAGCCAGGTTGATCAATTTCTTAACTTGGCCCCGGTCCGCACAATTTCACGCTAGGCCTCACTTGTGCACCAAAATTTTATTTTCCTACCAAAAAAAAATCTCACCCATCGTATGCCCACTAGATCCGGTCGCGAGTATCACACCAACTCCCGACACGAGTATCACACATCCTCGTCGAGTATGGCCGAGGAACGACATCCAAATCAAAACCCCACTCCGGTTGATGAACTTCGCTTTGAGATGAATCAACAACTGGGGGAACTGCTGAGAATGATGGCCCAACTTTTGGCCAACCGAACCCCCTCACCACCTATAGGTCATAGGTCACCCAACCGTCACCACCACCATGAGGTCGACGACAACGATGATTTGTCTCCGCGTGCTCGTCCACAACCACATCACCCTGAACGAGACTTCGACCTTACTCGCACCATTAAAATTAATGCCCCACCTACGATGGCTTAGGAGAACCGCAAAATTTTCTTAACTGGGTCATGGACACATGTTATTTTGAGTGGCATGGCCTGTTGGACCCGCAGAAGGTTCAATGGCTAGAATGAAACTAACGAGACGAGCCGTGAATGGTGTCCCCCTTGTCGGTTGGCAAGCGATGAAAAATCTCTTGAAAGATCAATACATTCCCGCTTATCATCGTACCCAAATGTTTGATGAACTAGCCACCCTTCGCCAAGGCGATAGGTCCGTTGCCGATTACATGGGATAACTAAAGATAAGATGGTCTGATATGAGGTTCAAGAGATGCCGGAGGTTACACTTTCTAGATTTCGTAAGGGCCCTAGCTACGATATCCAAAAGAAACTCTTACGCTACGGTCACACCGACCTGAACACCACCTTCAACGCCGCTCTAGATATTGAAAAGTACTTAGCCGCTAAGTTAAAACCTAAACACAATTCCTATAAAGGTAAGGCTACGTTTAACTCTTCCGCCTCTACTTCTAAGGACAAAGGAAAATTTAAGACTTAGGATTCCTCTAAATCGTTATTACGGCTAGGGACGCTAATAATCCTCTATGGGAGCGCATTCCCGCAGGCAAGACTAATAAGACTAATGTCACTTGTTATGCTTGCGGGATAGCCGACCATTATGTCGTTGAATGCCCAACAAAGACAAAGACCTTGGACATAGTAGAGCCTACTAGTGAAACCCTCGAGTTTATCTACGAGACTACGGATGAATTGGAACCGGATGGATTTCCTAGTGACATGGAAGATGACCTCAACCTTATGGTAATGCATTGTATTTTAACAACCCCGCGTTTGACGGATGATTGACACCGCACCAACATCTTCTCGTTGATTTTTAAGAGTGGTGAGAAGCTGTGTAAGTTGATTATCGATAGTGGAAGTTGCATGAATGTTATTTCGGAGAGTGTCGTCACGCGTATGAAGCTCACTGCAGAGCCCCACCCCACTCCTACCAAGTAGCATGGGTCAACAAAACGTTCCTTCTCGTTACACGTAGATGTCTTGTACCCCTTACCATCGAGTCGTATTCGGAAAATATTTGGTGTGATGTAATCCCCTTTGATGCTTGTCATGTTTTGCTTGGACGATCTTGGCTTTTTGATCATGACATAACACATTTTGGGAGAGCTAACGCGTATGAATTTAAATTTCATGGCAAGAAAGTGGTTCTCAAACCCACCCCTCCTAATGACCACTCCACCCCCTCCAAGGATACTACCCTTCCGGTAGAAAAGAAAACGCTAAGTTTGATGGGACATAAAAAATTCACTCACGATTCCTTTCTTGGTGGAGTTATGTATGCCTTGGTGTGTCTTCAAGCTAAGGGCGATGTTCCTAATTTTGAAGATTTGCCGCCGGAATTGAGAGCGTTGCTAGAAGAATATAAGGATGTCTATCTGGATGAGTTACCACCCACTTTACCACCACTAAGAGAGATCCAACACGCTATAGATCTCATCCCGGGTTCGTCTCTACCAAATCTCCCACACTATAGGTTGAATCCCGCGACACACCAAGAACTACAAACACAAATTTCAGAGCTTTTACAAAAAGGTTTTATAAGGCATAGCAAGAGCCCATGTGCTGTCCCCGCTTTGCTTGCCCCCAAAAAAGACGGATCTTGGCGAATGTGCGTAGATAGCCGTGCAATTTACAAGATTACCATTAAATATCGATTTTCGATCCCCCGCTTAGATGATTTATTGGACATGCTAGCCGGTGCCACGATTTTCTCTAAAATGGATCTTAGGAGTCTTCGATATATTTCTTGCTGGAAGTACCCCTGATCCCACTGATAACGGGTGGGCCAAATAATTTGATTGGGGTAGTTGCTGAACCATACCACATAGTTCCAACGACAATGAAAGCTGCAAAAAAACAGCAGCAATACTACTGGAAAGCACAGTTTCAATATTACCCATGCGTAATCCTTTATATAGACGTTGAGGCGGACGGACACTAAGATAGGGGAAATAAGGTGTATAACTCTCTGTATATGTATCCTAGAGCTCCTTCTAATGACCTATGTCTTTTGTTATCATTTTAAATTGGACGATCCATTAACCCAATTGAAGGAGGATTCTAAATGGATCAATCTTTTTGATTTTCGCTGGAGACTGGGCTCGGGCCCCCCGCAAGGGGGCCTTATTCGCCCTCCACCTAAGCTGCGCAGGAAAGGCCCAAAGACAATCCCAGGTAACAGTAAAGCTTCATAGGGTCTTTCTGTCCAGGTGCAGGTAGTCCGCATCTTCACAGACATGTCTATTTCACCGAGCCTCTCTCCGAGACAGTGCCCAGATCGTTACGCCTTTCGTGCGGGTCGGAACTTACCCGACAAGGAATTTCGCTACCTTAGGACCGTTATAGTTACGGCCGCCGTTCACCGGGGCTTCGGTCGTCGGCTCCCCTGTCATCAGGTCACCAACTTCCTTGACCCAAAAAATCTGCGGTTTCTAATGGGATAGGTAACAAAGCAACTTTGCCGCCCACTGCTATTAACTCACCACCTCCCCAAGTTAAGCTGGTACTTGTTGTTGTACCAGGAGCTGTTACGCTAGGTGCTAAAACATGGGTGTTTTGTACCCATTGAGCAAAGATGGGTTGTAATTGTATAGCGGTATCTGAAAACATATCTTGGGGACGCCCTAAAACACTCATAGTATCATTATGAATATACAAGCCAAAACTGTGAAAACCTAGAAATATGCATGCCCAGTTCAGATGTGATATGATTGCATCACGGTGTCTAAGGACACGATCTAATAGATCGTTGTATAGAGATCTAATTTATCTAGATCTAAATAGAATATAAAATATATAACTAATAACTAATAAATAGAATAAATTTCAATAATAAATAAATGAAAGAAAAAAAGAAAAGAATCACTAGGTAATAACTAAGATCCCAAGTTTACTGTATTCCTATACAGTATTGCTTTTATATCCGCCTGCTTAGCTCAGAGGTTAGAGCATCGCATTTGTAATGCGATGGTCATCGGTTCGATTCTGATAGCCGGCTTTTTTTCTTTCGATGATTGAAAATCTCTACTCTCACTTTCTCTAACTGTGGGGTCGTCAATCTATTATGTCATGTCATGGTAACTTGCAGCTATAGCTATGAATAAAAAAGTTGACTAGAACAATTAGATCTCTACAGAAGAAATTAGAAAATGTAGTTTTTTACTTGAATTTCCTATATGTACAAAAAATCCGAATTTTGATAAAATTCATTTTTATCTAATACCCCGTAGGCTGAGGAGCAAAAGGAGGAATCCGCCCGAGGAGGGGCTCGCGTCTGATTAGCTAGTTGGTGAGGCAATAGCTTACCAAGGCGATGATCAGTAGCTGGTCCGAGAAGATGATCAGCCACACTGGGACTGAGACACGACCCAGACTCCTACGGGAGGCAGCAATGGGAAATTTTCCGCAATGGGCAAAAGCCTGACGGAGCAATGCCGCGTGGAGGTAGAAGGCCCACGGGTCATGAACTTCTTTTCTCGGAGAAGAAGCAATGACGGTATCTGAGGAATAAGCATCGGCTAACTCTGTGCCAGCAGCCGCGGTAAGACAGATCTAGGTGAAGTATAGTATAAGATAAGTAAGAAAAGTCTAAGTCTTAGTATACTATAAAAATAAATATACTCTTACTCTAAGATAAAGACTCTTAAGACTTTTCACATGAATACTTAGCAGAACGACTAACGACGAGATTTATTATCGTTTCTCGCATGTCTCACGAAAGTGAGAGTAGGTGCGAATTCTCCCAATTTGTGACCGACCATAAGATCTGTTATATAAATAGGTAAATGTTCCTTTCCATTATGAATAGTGATTGTATGGCCAATCATTGTGGGTATAATGGTAGATGCCCGAGACCAAGTCACTATTATTTCTTTCTCCTCCCTCATGTTGAGTTTTTCAATTTTTCCCGATAAATGATTAGCTACAAAAGGATTTTTTTTTAGTGAACGTGTCACGGCTGATTACTCCTTTTTTTTTACATTTTTAAAATTGGCATTCTATGTCCAATATCTCGATCTTAATCTGAAGTAAATGATGAGTTATTTGAATGGCTTGTCATGCCTTTTGGCTTATCCAATGCCCCAAGTACGTTTTCCCGCATGATGACACACGTGTTCCCACCATTTATGGGTAAGTTCATCGTTGTATACTTTGATTACATTTTAGTGTTTAGCACTTCCCCGTCGGATCACTACTCCCATTTACAAATTGTTTTCTCTACTTTGCGTGAAAATAAGTTGTTCGTGAATCTTAAGAAGTGTACGTTCTTTGTCCACTCCGTAGAGTTTCTTGGCTATATTGTGAGTTCGGATGGTATTAAGGTGGACCCAGGAAAGGTCCAAGTCATTAAGGATTGGCCCGAGCCAAAATGCATCAGTGACGTGAGAATCTTTCATAGCTTAGCTACTTTTTATCGTCGTTTCATTAAGGACTTTAGTAGTATTATGGCACCCATTACAGAGTGTATGAAGAAAGGAGATTTTAAGTGGACTTCCTCCGCCACCGTTGCGTTCCAAACGGTCAAAACTAAAATGACGGAAGCTCTGATTCTTCGCTTACCCGACTTCACTAAGGTTTTTGAATTATCATGTGATGCATCCGGAATCGGTGTTGGTGGTGTGCTAAGCCAAGAGGGACATCCCATCGGCTATTTTAGCGAGAAATTAGCGGGGCCAAAATTAAACTATTCCAATTATGATAGAGAATTCTACGCTGTGATCCGTTGTCTCCAATATTAGAGGCATTATCTTTTTCCCAAGGAGTTCGTTATCCTTTCCGATCATGAAGCCCTTATGTTCATTAATTCTCAACATAAAATCAGCCTCCGTCACGCTAAATGGGTCTCTTTTCTTCAAGAGTACACATTTTCCCTCAAACACCTTAAGGGTTCACAAAACCGTGTTGCCGACGCCCTTAGTCGTCTCTCTTTATTATTGACTACTATGCAAGTTAAAGTTATCAGATTCGAAAGAGTTAATGATGAGTATGCGCACTGCCCGGATTTTAGGGACGCTTGAGCGCTTAACATGACTCCCCTACTACTATTTACCGCTTATTATATCCGCGACGGATATTTATTCTAGCATGCTAAGTTGTGCATCCCGCAAACGTCATTACGTCATTTCATTGTTTGGGAGATCCATAGTGGTGGACTAGGTGGATATTTTGGGCGGGATAAAACGATTTCACTCGTGGAAGGTAAATTTTATTGGCCGAGTTTGAAGAAACTAGTTGGCAAGATAGTTAGTAGTTGTCGCACTTGCCAACTTGCTAAGAGAAATAAAACTAATGTTGGGTTATACACACCGCTCCTCATTCCTTCCATTCCATGGGAAGATGTGAGCATTGATTTTATTTTAGGCCTTCCCCCTTCCATTCGCCGTCATGACTCCATATTATTGGTTGTAGACCGTTTCTCTAAAAAGTCCTATTTTATTGCTTATGGAAAGACGAATGACGCCTCCCACATCGCCAAACTTTATTTCAAAGAAGTTGTTAGTCACCGTGGAGTTCCTAAAACTATTATTACGGATCGCGACGTAAAATTCACTAGTTATTTTTGGAAAACTTTATGCAAATTAATGTACACAAAATTATTGTTTTCCGCCGCCTATCACCCGCAAACTGATGGGCAGACGGAAGTAGTTAATAGAAGCTTAGGGAACTTATTGCGGTGTCTTGTGGGTGATCACAAAGGCACTTGAGACTTGCTTCTTCCCCATGCTCAACTTGCCTATAGCAATTCTAAGAATCGGTCTACCGGCATTTCACCGAATGAGATTTCGCATGGTTATAAGGCGCCCGTGCCACTTGACTTGGTTTCACTTCCGCCTACTTATAAGTCAAGTCAATTTGCACAAGATTTCGCTCAACACATTCATGATCTCCATAAACGCATTCAAGACAAATTATCCACTCAATATGCTTCTTATCAATCGCATGCTAATTTACATAGGCGAGCATCTACTTTTAACGTTGATGATTTGGTTTTGGTCCGATTAATCCCGGAACGGCTCCCTTCAGGCACCGTCAAGAAATTGGCCAATAGGAGAGCCGGCCCCTTCAAGATCATTAAAAAATTGGGAGACAACGCTTTTGTTTTGGATTTGCCCAATGAATGGGGTATTTCCCCGATCTTCAACGTATCGGATTTAACGCCTTATGTTTCTCCATCTCCAGAATTACTTCCCTCTTCGTTCTCTTCTAGTGAGGCTTCTTCTTCTTTGGAGTTGGGGGGTGAACTTGATCCCGTATCTCTCTTACCTACGGCTTCTACTGAGGTTACATTGTTTGGTGATACTAATGCTAATATTTCTACTCATACTAATGCTTTCCCGAGGTTTCCCAAAACCTTTCTTGTGCCTGACAGGATTATTGATGACGAAGTGGTCGCCTCCGCCGATTGTGGCCTCCACCACTATCTTGTTCGTTGGCGTGACCGCCCTGCTTTTGATGACTCATGGATTACCGAGGCTGAGTTGGAGCGCTTGGATGCTGCCCTCCTCCAACAGTATCGCCAAAACCACTCACCGGTGATGAGTGCTTTTGACCTGGGGAGGATTGATGGCGCCGTCGGATCCGACCCGCCAATGTTTGAAGATCTCCGCCGCCCCCATAACGAAGACTCTATCGACGTTGGTCGCCGCAATTATCGCCGCTACAACCTCCGCTCGCGGCCCCATGCGTCTACTTGACGTTACGATGCGTTTCGGCACATTTAACGTCATGATTAAATTTTATTTATGCAGTTTTGTTTGTCTAAATCTGCATTTTCTGCTCTAGTTCCAAACTTTTATATGTTTTGTTTAATTTCAATGGCTTGGATGAAGCCTCTTGACTGTATGGTTGAGATCATGTAATAGAACTTATATATAGGTCTGTTTTACTAATGCAAATTAGATTTTGGCAACCCTTAAAAAAGAGCTGCTGCTCCTCTTTGTGGCCGAACCGAGCCCGTCACCCCTTCCCCCGCTCTTGCCGATCGCGGCCCTAGTGGCGGACGACCGCTCCTCCGCCGAGAAGCTTCTCTGGTGTGACTCCGTAGGAGTTTTGGTGTGCGTATCTTCCTCTCGGTATGACTCCGGTGGAACCGTGGTAGAGAGATTCTCCACAACTTGTATCAAGTTTTTTTGTGGGTAATGATTTCTTCCTCCTCTCTTTGTGTGTTATTCTCATTCGGATTTTTGGTGGACGAGGCCGGGCGTTGCCTCTGAAATCCTTGTGGACTCTTGGGTTTTAATTTCCAAGCTTTAGGCCCTGTTTGGTAAAGCGGCAGGGGTGCTGCACACTGCTGCGACAGAGAAAGTAGCGCCGAACAGTTTTAAAAGCAGCGACAGTGGGATGACGTTTCGTCAAAAGCAGCGGCAGCCCTGATTTCCGCAAGTTCTTCTTGCCGATTTTTTCTCCCGAGCCCTAGCCGCAACGCATTCTTCTTCGATGTTCTCGGCCGCTTGTCGGCCAACGCCGGCGTTGTTCTCCTCCTCTCTTCTCCTCCGTAAGGTATGTTTGATTATTCCACTCGATTTCCTCCATTCTCGTCTGCTCGTCGGCCAACGCTGAGCTTTTTTCTCCCGTTTTTTGGTTGATTTTTCTGCTCTATCGCCGCCGATCTCTCCTCCTAATTCTTCCTCCACACTCTTGCAGTCCTCTACCGACGTAGATCTCACCTCCACGGACGCCGCCAACTCCTATGCATCTTCTCTGATGGTAAGATCTTGTGCTCATCCCTGTGCCTTGGCTCATCCCCGTGCTCCCAAATGTTGGATCAAGTTACAGAGTTGCTCCCAAATGTTGGCCTTAGCTCATCCCTGTGCCTTTCCAAAATCAAAATGATGAAAAATTTTGTGATCTCTGTATTGTTTGTTATTGTTATTGTTACTCCATCAACAAACATTTTAATTAGGAAATAAGTCAAACATTTTGTCCATTTTGTCCATTAGGAAATAGGCCAAATATTTTAATTAGGAAGTAGACACTTGATTTTCAAAACATTTAATTATTCCGTCAGGTTTCCAAAATCAAACTAGATTTTTAGTGTTTCACATTTTGTCCAGGTAGGTGAGTGATGAGGAAGTCAAAGGATGGTGTCGTTTCAGCACAGTGGGAGTCTGCGCACGTGCACTTATTTTGTGATCTCTGTATTCAAGAGATTGACCTAGGAAATAGGCTAAACACCCATTTCAGCAGAGATGGATGGATCAACCTGATTAAAAACTTCAAAGACCGTTCAACTTTTAATTACACTCGAGCACATTTGAAGAACAAATGAGATCAGTTGAAGCGTGAGTGCAAGCTTTGGAGGGATCTCAAAAGAGGTGAGACTGGTTTGAGGTGGAACTCAACCAAAAGAACGATTGATGCTTTCGATGAATGGTGGGAAGAACACATCAAGGTTTTACAGAAATTCATAGTATTACTTATTTCCATAGAAAAAGTTTATGTATATTTCTATTAACAGTTTTCCTCTTTCTAGATGTTACCTGTCGCCAAGAAATTCCAATATACAGGCATAACACCAGAGCTTGAAGAAAAAATGGAGAAGATGTTTAGCTTGGTGGTTGCTACTGGAGAGAAATCATGGATCCCATCAATGGGTGAAATGCACCCTATGTTTTTGCAGTCAGAGCGTCTTTCCGATGACGATGATCATGTTGTCGAGAGTATTGCAACCCCAAATGCTAAAATAAATGAGAGTGTACACACACAATGTGATGACGACATGAATGAAAGTAAAGGTAACGATGTTGGCTCAACCTCAAAAATGAATTCAGGCATAAAAAGAGCGCGCAAAGGTAACAAAAACGAAGCAGACACAAAAGATGCCTTGATTGCACGATTTGATGGGTTACTAGATGTTACCCGATCAGTAGGGATTATGGCTGCAGCACCTATTGTTCATCCGAGTATATTTATGTTGAGTGAGACAGTACACGAGATTGAGAAGTTTCCACACATATTCGATGATACAGACATGTACGATTTTGCCACACTGCACCTCATAAATCTCAACAATCGCATTGTTTTTATGAATCTACCGGACGATAGGAAGGTCTCGTGGTTGCAGAAGCGTTACGTGGATTCTCTGAAGTGAATGCCTTATAGTTATGGTCTCATGAGCTTCTTTTAGATACTCTTGTAATTTGGCCTATTTTGGAATCATGTTTTGTATGAAACTCTTGTTATTTGGCCTATTTTGAACTCTTGCAATGTTTTGTAATGTTAAACTTTTGCTGTGTTTGTTAATTTGGACTCTAGCATTGTTGTTTATGTTGACCAATATGTCTCTTGTTATGTATCTCTTCATTTAAATAGTCTTGTTATCAGGTATTTTCACGATGGAAGAGCAGAACAATGATGATGATGTTATGTTTAATGACGAACAGGTCATGTTAATTCATCAAAATAACCAGAAACGAAGATTATTATTTACCAAAATCTCGTTGCGGCGAGCGCTTTGGTAATAAACAAATACATACTCCAATTTCCTACTAAAATACCTTGCATGACCTCAAAGCAAATTGGGGAGAAATGGATGACAGAATTATTAACAGGGCATTCAGGCAGATTTTTCGATAATGTTCGTATGTCAAAGCAAATATTTTTGGATTTATTGATTTTACTGGAAGAATCATATGGTTTAAAAGGATCTAGAAGGACTGCAACTAGAGAGGTTCTGGGAATGACACTGTACATTCTTGGCCATCATGAAACTCTATGAAAGACATCAGAACGCTTTCAACATTCAACTGAGACAGTTAGCAGATTTTTTGAGGAAGGTTTGTGTGCACTTACACGACTTTCAATGGATATCATAGCTCCCACCGATCCACAGTTCGAATGAATTACCGCGCATATTCAAAATGATGATAGATACACGCCGTTTTTCAAGGACTGCATTAGAGCAATTGATGGGACACATGTGGATGCTTGCATTCCGATGCATGAGCAAGTTGCATA
Organism: Platanthera guangdongensis; assembly: GCA_039583875.1. Classification (NCBI taxonomy): domain Eukaryota; kingdom Viridiplantae; phylum Streptophyta; class Magnoliopsida; order Asparagales; family Orchidaceae; genus Platanthera; species Platanthera guangdongensis. Next base: position 11,732,365 of record CM077167.1, read on the forward strand.
TATTGGCCGACATGGATCACCGACTCAAAATGTAATGGTAGTGTGTGATTTCAATATGTGATTCACATATGTTGTGCCAGGATGGGAAAGTTCAGCTCATGATAACCGCATTTATCATCGAGTTGTGCGAGATAGAAGGTGTAAATTTCCATATGCGCCTCTAGGTAAATTTTAGCCGACATTACTAATCAAAGTTTTTTTCCCCTATTACTATTTAAACTTGTGCTTTAAAAAACATTTTAATACGGGGAAATATTATCTGGTGGATGTCGGATATCCGTTATAAACTAGACTGTTGAAACCATTTTCAGAAACAAGATATCCAGATTTCGCTTGAGCCAATCGATATATTGAAGGCTGCCGTGAAATATTTAACCAAGCGCACTCATCACTGCGTTTTATTATGGAACGAAGCTTCGGCATTTGGAAAAATAAATAGCGCATCCTTAGTAAAATGTCACAATAGTCATTCTCAAAGCATTGTGTAATTGTGGTGGCTACAATGACCATTCATAATTACATAAGAAGGCATCCGTCTAGGGTTGATCCAGAGTTCAGAGCATGTGATCTTGATGAGACCTTTGTGCATCCGGAGGCATACGAACATAGGGCACAACGACGAGGAACCGTCAGAGTCACAACTCCGTGCGTAGAGCCGGTTATATATGATGGGACAGGTGCACCTGAGATTTCTGCTTTGCGAGAGTTCATTGCAGACCAATTGGAAAATGCTCGCGAGTAAAATTCAATCATATGTAGTTTAGCATATACATTATTTAATTTATATTAAATTCATCTACTCTGGCGCAAATCTCTTTTGCAGATGAGAATTATTCGCATTGGAGAAAAGAGACCATCGGGGCTTTTAATTATATTTACATAATATTTTACGTCGAGCAAGTTGTTTAATGCGGAGTTGAACATTAAAATTTATGCGAACTATTTATTTTAATTCATGTTTAATTATTATTGGCGTGAAATTTACATTACAATTTAATTATGCACAACTGTTTAATTTTCATTTCTGTTTTGTTCTGCACTACTGTTTCACACAGCACTGCAAATACAATTTTCCAAACAGTTTCATGAATTTTTTCACCACCGCAAAACCGCAGATTCCTGCACCACTGCTTTCTGCACAGCCACAGCTTAGTCAAACAGTCCCTTAGTCGTGCTTTCTTGAGATTTTGATGATCTAAAGGATTGGCTAATCCCTTAGTCTTGGTTGGAATTTTCTCTCCTGTGTAGCTTGTGCTTGTGTTGTGAACATTGGTAGCATATTGTGTGGCTAGAAGCTCTATTGCGTAACGTAGATCGGAAGGGAGTTGAGTGAAGCGTCGCCTAAAAGCATCACGGTCGCGTCGACACATAAGCCTACATTAGGAGGTGGCAGAAGCACGGGTAGGGTGTCTTCACGGGAAAATAAAGAAGGAATAAGCTAAGAAATAACTGGGACGTCACACCTGGGATCTCGCGTAGGGGTGGGCACGAAAACCGAAAATCGATCAAACCAACCGAACAACACGTACCGAACCGAAATTCAAACCAAACCGCTCAGTTTAGTGTGGGAGCTGTTTTTCATTTTGTATAACCGCCCCTCTTTTGGTTTTGTGCGGTTTTCGATTTTAATAAACCGAGAAAATCCAACCGAACCGAGATGGGCATGAGTTTTAAACATTTATTGCTCTACACATTATTTGTTCTTGTTTCAAAATAAGAGAAAAGACTATTCTTTGATTTGCAAGATCATGATATTCATTTGTACTGATGGCCGCAAAAGATGATTCTCGACAGCGATCAAGGACATCAAACAATGACATGAAACAGTGAAGAGTTTGAACGCAGATTTTGTTTTCTAGAGAGTTCACTACATAAGATGGGCATGATCTAGACTCCCTTCAAAGTTATGTCATGCAAGTGAGCAAAGCAGTCAAAGACACCCTTGTAACCTATTTAGACAAATTGAATGAAGAATATTATTTCAACAATGGATGTAAATTCAATAGGATGTGATTTAATGAGAACACCTTTTTGTATACAAAGCAAATTTGCTTTAGATAGAGTTTCATAGAGAAGCTTTGGATCATTAACAAAGAATCTAGACTGAGATACCCACTCTACTATAGTTTCCTCCAATACTCTCTTCAAGACCTCATACTTGAAACAAAATTCGTTTAGGTTTGGTTCAGTATTCATCTATATAAAATTACATAATTAAGGGGAGTTAAAACCAAAAACCGACCTGAAAAACCGCTCCAAATCGCCCCGACTATTGAACCAAACCGATCGGTTTAGGTTTGGTTCGGTTTGGAGAAAAGAATAACCAAACCTTTTTAGTTTGGTTTTGGTTTTGGTACAAACCGACCCTAAACCGAACCGCTTGCACCCCTAATCTCGCAACGTCGCACCACGATGTGATTGCCGGCTCTGGAATCTCTCACAAGAAGAACAATGCCTCAAATTGATAGTCATCACCCTTATTTATAGCTAAATAATGTCAGGGCACCCATATATGATTGGTTGTTGCGTCCGATGTCTGAATCACACTAAATAAAGTTAAAAATAAAAAATCAAATACATAAAAAATGTAAAACGACACTCTGAACGCCCTTGTGGTCATCAGATGAGGTTGGTTTACTAGACCCTGGACTTCGTCAGGAGTATGATCATCTTTATTTAACGAGATAAATGGTTTCGAGCCTGGGGAATTAATGGGATCATAGTTCTCTGACGGGCCTACCCGTATCAGAGTCCGTTTGAGTTTATACTTGCAGGAGAAGTTAGTATTGTCATATGGACGATTCGAGTCTGTAATCGCATTCAGAGCATCAACGGGACATTTCCTATCCATATTTTCCCGTACATTATTTACATTGTTTTTATGTGTATTTCATATTGGCCACATCATAGTCCGTTGCTTTCTTTTAGCCTATAAATATAGGATTTGGAGTTCATTTTTGGGGAATTGCAGAATTTGAAGAGCAATTTCAGGTTCTCGTGATCTTTCTGCGGTGTCGATGCTGTGAAGCATTGGGTACCGAAACCTAATCCTTGTTTCCATTTGGCCGACCCCTACCCCGTCTCCACAGTGACGAGTAACTCCTCCAAAGTCAACATCCAATTCACTAATTCCTCCAGCCATCTCCATTTTCACTATTAAATCATAACTTCCCATTTCCCCCTTGATCCCAAAGTCCTAATTGTCTCTTCTCTATTCCACGAATTCCCCTATAACTCCCTACGAACTGCCTAATAAATAATAACTGCCATTCATGTGTAAATTGAACCTCAGTCCTCTGTTGGAGGATAATCCAAACAGCAGTATTAAAGATATTCCCCCTCCTAATCAAGATGATAATGCTGAGCCAGAAGAACTGATTGCTGGCCCCATACTCTCTTCCCCCGCGCCACTCTGATGTGACTTGGCTGCTTGACTTTGGAGTATTTCCTTTTCCTTGAGCAGTGTGTCCTGATGTCTCTCCTCTGTAGTTTGTGGACTTGCAGTTATAAAAGCCCTCAGTTGTTGTATCCCCATAAGTGAGTCTTGAGAGGAATATATCTGTGTTTTAAGGTTCTAATACTCGGTGTGTTCTAGAGAAGAAGTAGTTGCCTTCCTAATATTGCTTCTTTTCAATCTTGTGTGCTTAGATCTAACATGGTATCAGAGCCAGGTTGGTGTTGAAGCTCTCTGCCATCAGATTCTGAGGAGATAGTGTTCAACATCTATATCTGTTCCTTTGTTGTTGCCCTTCTCCTCTACTTCCTCATATGGCGTCATCAAGCAATCCTATCCCAAATTTCATTTATTCACCAAGTGGAGTACCTGTGTTTGAAGGAGATGCATATGATTTTTGGCATGTGCAAATGCGTACTCTATTCATTTCACAAAGTCTTTGGGATCTTGTTCAAAATGGATACCCTCAACCCTTAGCTGAGAATCCTTTAACAGCTTGGGAAGAAGCTTTAGTCAAAGAGCACCTGGAAAACCAAAAAAGGGATGCAAAGGCTCTTCTCTATATCCAACAAGGAATAGGAAGAAGCATTTTTTCCGAGGATCATGGGTGCTCTTACAGCTAAAGAAGCATGGGACACTCAAGAATGAATTTCAAGGTTCAGCCAAAATTATCTCCATAAAATTGCAAAATCTATGGCAGCAGTTTGACACTCTATGCATGAAAGAGGAAGACAACACCCAATCATACTTCACTCGGGTCACTACCCTCACCAACCAGATAAAGAGTTATGGAGATGATGTGGATGAAAAAAAGGTGATACTCAAGGTTCTCAAAATCCTTTCTCATAAATATGCTTTTGTTGTAACTGCTATAGAAGAAGCCAAGGATGTGAACACCCTGACCATGAGTGATCTCATGGGATCTCTACAAGCACATGAAGAAAGGATGAAGAGATTTGAAATCCAAAGCATGGAGCAGGCATTCCAGAGCAAAGTGGTCATCCATCCTGACTCCAACTCACACGATCCAACCTCACACAAAGGAAAATATGTACCAAAGTTCAGCATGCGTTGCTCTTTATGTAAACGAACTAATCATGAGGCATTTGATTTCTTTTATAAATGCAAGAGATGTCCAAAGCCTACTCACTTTGGGAAAGACTACCCTTACCGGCAGAAACCACCAACAATTACACCCCATGAAGAAGCCAATTTTGGAGAACAGGGAGATGATGAAGATTATGTTTTTTACACTTGTGACAGCAGTGGTTGTGCTAGCGATGATGTTTGGTATCTCGACAGCGGCTGTTCCAATCATATGACACATAATAAGGGTGCTTTCAGCTATCTTGATGAAAATTTGAAATCTCAGGTGATTTTAGGAGATGGATCAGCAAAAATCATAGAAGGTAAGGGAACCATAGTTGTAAAATCCAAGGCTGGTCACTCCAAATACATACCTGATGTGCATTATGTGCCAAGTCTTGCTCAGAACCTCCTGAGTGTGGGTCAGCTCCTTCAAAAGGGATATAAGCTGATTTTTGACGATGGAAATTGCACCATCATAGACAAGAGCAGTTCTCAAACAGTGGCTCATATTGCCATGTCCCCAAACAGAGTATTCCCTCTCACTTTACCTCATAAGGAGAAAGGGATGGTTGCAGAAATTACCTCCATCTCAGCTAAGTGGCACCAGAGGTTTGGACATCTAAACTACAGAGATCTGAAGAAATTACAACAACAGGAGCTCGTGACTGGCTTACCTCAAATTCAAGTCAAACATGACATATGTCATGAATGTGCCATGACTAAGATACACAAACTCCCTCATCCTCAAATCTCAGCTAGAAGAACTTCCAGACCTCTGGAGTTGGTGTGTGCAGATACCTGTGGACCATCTCGAACCCCCACTATCTCAGGTAAACACTACCATCTCCTCATTGTGGATGATTTTACTCGAATGATGTGGATCTATATTTTGGAGAGTAAAGCCCAATCATTTATCAAATTTAAACAGTTTAAAAACCTAGCTGAAAATCAAGCTAATGCCAAAATTAAAACATTAAGAACAGATAAGGGAGGTGAATTTATGAGTAATGCTTTTAATTCATTCTGTCACGAGCATGGAATTCACAGGGAATTCACAGTTACAGGAACTCTTGAACAAAACGGAATTACTGAACGCAGAAATAGGACAATTGTGGAAATGACCAAAAGCATGATGCTGAACAAAAACTTACCCAAACAGTACTGCGGGGAGGCTGTTAATACTGCTGTTCACATTCTAAACAGGGCACCATGTCGAGCCCTACACTGTTCCACTCCTCTAGAAGCCTGGACTGGAGCAAAGCCAAATGTAGCTCATTTCAGAGTGTTTGGCAGTCTAGTATATAGTCTAGACTCAACACCAAACAAAGATAAACTTTCAGAAAAAGGAATACAAGGAATTCTCTTGGGTTACAGTGAAAATTCCAAGGCTTACAGAATATACAATCCCTCCAACAAACAATTCATAATATCCAGGAATGTTATTGTGAATGAAAATCAGCAATGGACCTGGGAAGTGGCTCAGGATCAAATTCATCTGCCAGTGGTTGCTGAAGAGGCTACTGATCCCTCTTTAGTTGCTCTCCAGCCTTCCAATCCAGCGACTGACAACCCTCTTCAAGAAGTCTCTCAGCATGAAGAAGCTGAGGCTATCAATTCTGATTCATCATCTCCTTCATCGCCACTCAGGTATCGATCTTTGCAAGATATATATACTACATGTCATCTTGCTTTCCTTGCTAGAGAACCCAGCTGTTATCAGGAAGCCATTGCCGATAGTAATTGGGCCAATGCCATGAACACTGCACTAAAAATGATAGAGAAGAACTGTACATGGGAGCTCACAGAACTGCCCTCCTCAAAAACAGCCATAGGTCTTAAATGGTTGTACAAGATCAAATACAATGAAGAAGGAGTTATTCAAAAATACAAAGCCAGACTTGTGGCTAAAGGGTATGCCCAAAAAGAGGGGGTGAACTACTTTGAAACATTTGCTCCAGTGACACGTTTTGAATCTATCAGAGTACTATTTGCCTTAGCTACCCAACATCAATTTCCTATTTTCCAGATGGACGTAATGTCTGCGTTTTTAAATGGTGATATTCATGAGGAAATTTATGTCCAACATCCGCCAAGATATGTGATAAAAGGAAAAGAAGAAAAAGTGCTCAGGTTGAATAAAACATTGTATGGATTGAAACAGGCTCCCCGAGCCTGGAATTTCAAAATTGATTCACATCTAAGTCAGATTGGTTTTCTGAAAACTGTAAGTGACCCAGGAATTTATGTGAAGAAGGACTTAGAAGGAGATGTGCTCATTGTCTGCCTCTATGTTGATGATTTGCTAATCACAGGATCAAATCTATGCAGCATTAACTGGTTTTGAAATCATATTAAAACCAAGTTTGAAATGACTGATTTGGGGCTTACCCGTTACTTTCTAGGACTGCAAATTACTCAAACTCCCAACTATATTTCTATCTCACAGAGCAAGTATGTGGATGACTTGCTAAATAAGTTTGGAATGGAATCCTCCAAGCCAGCTTCTACACCCATAATAACTGGAGAAAAGCTGTGTATGAATGATGGAGAAGAAAAGACAAACTTTGAAGCCTACAGGAGCTTAGTTGGATCATTGCATTACCTAACAAATACAAGGCCAGACATCGAATTTGCTGTAAGTATTCTATCTCGGTTCATGCAATCACCCAGTATTAAACACATGGTTGCAGCTAAACGAGTTCTACGATACCTCAATGGATCAAAATCCATGGGACTTATATATGAAAGGGGTAAAGAAGGAAAATTAAAAGGATACTCCGATAGTGATTGGGCCGGATGCTCCAATGATAGGAGAAGCACAACAGGCTTCATCTTCTTCATAGGCCCCAACCCCGTTTCTTGGTGCACTCGGAAGCAGAAAACCATTGTCCTCTCCTCCACTGAAGCAGAGTATACCGCCCTAAGTGAAGCCGCTCGAGAAGCAATATGGATAAAACGACTGATTGGTGAAATGCTGGCAATAGAAGAAACTCCAACTATTATTGAAGTCGATAATACCTCGGCCATTGCCCTAGCCAAAAATCCTGTATTTCATAACAAGTCAAAGCACCTAGAGATCAAGCTTCACTTTACCAGAGATCTGATCAACCAGCGTGAGATTGAACTAAAACATTGCAGTTCCGAAAATCAGTTAGCAGATTTGCTAACAAAACCTCTGTCAGCCCCTGCATTCAACAATTTAAGGAAGAAAATAAATGTAATATGCAGTTCGGATTATGGGAGGGTGTTGGAGGATAATCCAAACAGCAGTATTAAAGATATTCCCCCTCCTAATCAAGATGATAATGCTGAGCCAGAAGAACTGATTGCTGGCCCCATACTCTCTTCCCCCGCGCCACTCTGATGTGACTTGGCTGCTTGACTTTGGAGTATTTCCTTTTCCTTGAGCCGTGTGTCCTGATGTCTCTCCTCTGTAGTTTGTGGGCTTGCAGTTATAAAAGCCCTCAGTTGTTGTATCCCCATAAGTGAGTCTTGAGAGGAATATATCTGTGTTTTAAGGTTCTAATACTCGGTGTGTTCTAGAGAAGAAGTAGTTGCCTTCCTAATATTGCTTCTTTTCAATCTTGTGTGCTTAGATCTAACATCCTCTTCCTAAAAACCCCTTTATCCCTCAGCCAAGGTCTTTCACCCCGTTTTCGATCCTTCACATTCTGCACCCAGTTCTGTTTCACGCAATTGCACTGTCTCCATCCAGAAAGGAACCTACCTCTGAGATTGGGATTTTCTTCAGTCCCGCCAACCCTCCCAGGCACCGCACCAATGGCAGGATTAATGTCGCCATCGTGCACGGGATTCTACCGTGTCCCAGCAATAACAGTACCACAACCGCTCGTAGCCCCGTGTTTAGGGGATAACTGGGGGATAATAGTGGCAGGATTAATGTCATTGTCAGGGCACGGTAGAAAGTAGAAAGCCATGCTTAATTGCTTACACAAGAAGGGGTAAAATGAGAATTCTCGGCCAAAACTCTTTCTTTTTTTTCTCTATTATTTATTCTTCCCCTACCTTACTTGCGCCCCCATAACCTTAGTGAGCATCCACTATTTCTTCCTTCTCATCTTCCCAAGTGTTCTTAATTGATGTTTCGTTGAAGCATTTTCTTAAACATGGGCTTTACCCAATAACACATAATAGTTCCGCAGTTCCTTTTTAAGGATTTGATTTGCAGCCTAGTTTATGCTCGTGTTGACTTGTGTGCCACAACCGACACTTGGTGGTGCTCTGCTGTCAAATTCATATGTTACTTTTTATTTTTTGAGTTGTATTTAGTGCCTGATCGATCAAAACATTATACGCCGTCTGATTTGGGTAGTTATGCTGCAGTTTTCATTCAGGATTTTATAAAAAGGGAAGCCGCCGGTTTGGAGGGGGCATCGAAGGTTTCACGGAAGGTTTCACGGAATTTCTCCTCTCCCGGGTGCAATTCTTGGATCCTCCCTACTTCCTGTCACCTTCCTACTCCTACCCAGCCAGCGCTCCAGGGCTCCACCCCCTCCTCTACCTTCTTCCCCTTTCGTCAATCCCGCAGGCCTTAAGCCTCGACCTCCCCACTCCCGCTGAACCCCACCGCCGACTAAAACCCTCCCATCCTGCAGCGCATTACCCGCACCGCCCACCCCCGGTTACACCCTCCTGCAGCGTCTGCCCCCCGCTGCCCCTCCCGGCTTTCCTCTCCCGCTGGACCCCCACCGCCGACCAACCCTCCCGCCTATTGCCTTCACCAGCACCGCCTCATCCCCTTGTCCCATCCCATCCTACTGTTCCCACATTTTCCCTCCCATTCCTCTGCCCTAATTTCCTATTCCGGCCATCCTAGCAATCATCCAAATCCTCTCCTCAGTGCAACAATTTATTCCTGCACCCTTCCACTCCGTGGCAGCCGTAGATGCTTTCCAACGACGGTTGTCGCATCCACCGGCACATGTGAACTGTGGTAAAATCTTCTCCTTTATGGTTGTTTATTTTTGACAACTCTTATTGTGATGGATTTTTGTTTTAATATGTTATTAATTCATCTGTTGTACTATTTGCGAGGTTTATCTGTGAACGCTTAAAATTATTCGCGCCTCTATCATTTGTAAAATTGGTATTTTGTTTTCCTTTAACTAATTATTTGTGACTGCACGTACCCCTTCTGTTGAATTTATAATAATTAATTATTTGTTGTAATTTTAGCAGACCGCTCTTGCACTACATCGCATTTAGGGCTGCATTTAGAGGGTCCACCTCGTGTCGGCCTTACCACTGCATCACATGTTCTCTTTTTTCCAGGTGAATGTGACGGCGGATCATCGGATTATTTACGGTGCGGATTTGGCCGCTTTCCTTCAAACATTTTCAAAGATAATCGAGAACCCCAACAGACTCACTCTGTAGGAGCATCAGAGAATCATCTGCTGTGAGGCTGTTTTCCAGCAGGCTGCTGAGAAATTCTCATATCTACATCCAGGTAATTTCTCGTCTTTTTTCGAGTATGTTTTGATGTAGAGATGAACTTAAAAAAGCGCGCAGATCTCCATTATTTATCATTTTACATGTGTTTAGATGCTACATTTTTCATCAAGAAATAAATATTAATTGGCAGTTTTCCCCCCTTTTTTGAACTCAGTTTAAAATTCATAATGTGAGAATTTAGAAGTTAGGGTAAACTTTATCCTAGGGTTAAGTTTTTGTACAATCGGCAGCGAAGACCGAAGATAAACCCAGTTGATCTTGCCCAAATACGCTTCCACGAAAGTTGGTTCCCGGGGTTGAAGGAGTTTGTTGCTGGCATCACATTGAGGCATTTGTTTAGCAACGGGCATTCGAGAAACTCGAACCTACCTGGACCGGAATATTTCTGTTTCATCAGTGTTGCCATCATCGCTCGTCAGCTTTTCGATCCTAACTTGAAATCAATCACGAGACATCGGTTAGCTTGAACGTTTTACACCCGCTTGAACTGCTGAATACCTCGATAATTTTGCATGCGAATTTTTTGAGAAAATTGACACTCGACGATCAAATTTCTTCGTCCGTGTGAATATCAAACAAACTTAACAAATTGGCCAGATTTAACTCGATACATGAAATGGATGACGCCGCGCTTTCACCCATCATGATATCGGGTTTTTTTTATTAGAATTACTATATTAGCCAACTACCACTTCTCGTGTATGTGTAATCTGTGTTGTAGATGTCAGGTGATTATTGGAGAGAAAACGTCATGAACATTTACATTTTAAGCAAACATGTTTTTGAAACTATCGTCTGATATATAGGTTTATCTAATATGTCAGGTGATATCTAATAACACACACACACACACACACACACACACACACACACACACACACACCCCGCATCAGGAGGAGTTCGCCACCCGCCACCCGGAGCCCTTTTGTTATTTGATTTTGCTCCGGTGGGCCGCGAGTGACGGGTGCGGCACCGAGATGGTGGATTGCGTGGAAGCGCGCGAAGCCCGCTTCTATGCAACCGAAGACCACCCAAAACATCAAGCAAGGGCAAAGCCCGTGAGCAGGGGGGCGAAGCCCGTGCGCAGGCGGGCGAAGCCCGCATGATGCGGCCGAAGGCCTCCCGACATCGAGCACGGGCATAGCCCGTGCGAAAATGCTCGTATATTAGTATAAATAAATAATATTGTATATTATTAATATATAATGTAACACAAATAATATTATTAATAATATTTTATATAATATAATATTATTTTTGTAATTTATTTTACTCTTAAATTATATATCTTTATATATATTTATACTTTTGAATTGTTTTTATAATTTTGAATTGTTTATATATAATATGTGCAATTGGACATTTGTGTGTATATATATATTTAAATATTAAATTCTGAAATTATAAAATATCTTAGATATATACAATTCGATATTCCAACGTTTCAAACAAAAATGGGCATGATCCTGCTCTTTTGACATTCGAAGTATAATTCACTGCTGAAAATCTTAGTTGCTAGCATGCAGTAATGCCGGACAATCACAACCTAAATTTGGTGAAAGGAAGCTGCTGTGCTTATTTCACACCAAACGACTCTCCCAGACTTTTTGGTTTAAGTCAAATCTTATATGTAATTCTCAATATGCATGTCATTTAACTTCATGTTTCGTGATCCTCCAAGCCCGTGCTCTAATGCATCTTGAAGAAAAAGCAATGTTACTCGTCTAAGGGTCAGTTTGTTTCGGCTGTGGCAAAATGAGCTGTGAGAATGAAGCTTTAAGAATTGTGTTGTGAGAATGAAGCTGTTCAGAATGAAAAAACAGTTTGGTAAAACAGCAGTGACGTTTGTGATACATTTCAATAATTATAATTATAATAATTAAAATGATCATTATTATTATAAATTTAGTTTAGTAATAATAATATGTAATCTTAATATATAATATTATAATATATGATTATACGGTAATAATATAACTATAATTATATATTATAGTTATATCTGTTCTTAAGATATTAAGATATATGTTCATAGTCTCTCTGGCGGAAGAAAACAACTCCGCCTCCCTCATTATCAAATCTCCGCCATCTTGTCGGCGTCCATGATAGAAGTCCCACACTCTGTCCACACCTCCGCAGCCCTTGCCGGAGCACACCTCCACAGCCATTGCCGGAGCATGCCTCCGCACCCCTGTCGGAGCACGCCTCCGCAGCCCTTGCCGGAGCTTGCCTTTGCCGCCCCTCGTCGATGCACGGCGCCGCCGCCCCTCGCCTCTATATACAGTGATGCTATTGTGATGGGAATACGGGCGTTGGAAAGCTACTCCCAGTTGCTGTCAGAAAGCTTCGTTGGCATCAGAAAAAATCGGCTCTTTTGGCGATGTAACGCCGAAACAAAATGAAAAAAAAAAACAACGTTGTTGTTGGAACGCAACCGAAGAAAAATGTGGAAACAAACGGACCCTAAAGAAGGCCAACACATATTGAAAAAAGAAACAATATTATAAAAAACTAAAAACTAAGGGTGCGTTTAGCGTGACTTATCGCGACTTATTTGCTCAAGTGAGTTTGGACAAAAATGTCATTGTCATAACAAAATCTTATGCCTCAAACTTGTTTCTTTTTGGAAACATTTGTGATACCAAACATACATTCTATGACAACGACGTTTTTATCCAACCTCACCAGAACAAATAAGTTGCGATAAGCCGCACCAAACACACACTAATTGATCTGATTTGGGTGGGTTAAGGGCTCACAACTCCACAACAAAATTTAGGGAGTTTGCTTCAACTTGCCCTCAAAAGAGTGAATGAGATAAACATTGTGTCATTAAAAGTTCGTCAAATAAGAGAATTATTTCTCTTTTTTTCTCTCGTCCGCCAAATGAAGCCTTTGGCTCGGTTTTGCACATTAACTTATATAATATAGATTCTATCTCGTTGTTTGGTGTCGCAATATGCTAATTTTTCGACATATTTGGACAGCGCATTTCGTAAAACTCACCGCACACTGCCTAATGGCCACAACATCCTTCCGCCGAAATCTCATTGCGCGACCTCAAGAACTAGTATTTGTCATAGTCGATATGAACAAAAAAGGTAGAATAATTCAATTTCACGAGCACGAGTCTGTTTTGAGTCGTTAAAATTGGAGCTGAACACATACGAATCAGTTCTTGATTTTGAGCCGGGCGGCTCCTTACCCATCCAAATGACACCCTACTTATTTGCGGACATAAAACAATTGTGTAAATGAACATACGCGCCATAAAAAGACGCAAATTGTAAATAATTGCCATAATATTGTACATCATTGTTAAATATTTCAACACAACTTCAAACATGTTGTTGTTAATGCTGAATGAGGAATTGATCTTATGTTGTTGATCGACCAATGCTAGTAATGTGAACCGCACAGTCTGTTTAAGGACAAAAATCATATTAGTCCTTCACGTTAAATGGCTATGTTAATTAACTAATTTAGTCCTTCAAATTTGTGTCAATTTAGTTCTTAAAAATAGAATTTATGATTATTTTATTTTACTGTTTTTTTTCTTTAAGCTTATTATTCATTTTAGCATTATGTCATCAAGATTACTGGAATTATTTATTCTTAAAACTAATTATGCTTCACTTGCTACAGAAATTAACATGCCAATATCTTATTAGACATTAATCAATCTTAGTGCTTTTATATACCCATATATAAGAACTCATTATACCCCCAACAATGAACCGGCCATATTCAAAACGGAAAAACTAAAAAAAATCCAATTCTTTATAAATTCCTTTGAATAATACATGAATCTTAGGCTCCGTTGGGGGGGGGGGGGGGGGGGGGAACTTATTTTCAACGGTCAAATGATTACGACCGCAAGAACGAGACCTTACTTTAAGGTCCGGTTCTTGTGGTAGTAACCGTTTGACCGGTGAAAATATGGCTCAGTTTGGGGGGGGGGGGGGGGGGGGGGACTTACGTTTGCCGGTCAAGCGGTCACGACTGCCTGAACCGGACCTTAACCTTAATTTAGATCCGGTTCATGTGGTCGTGACCGCTTGACCGGAGAAAATAAGTCCCCCCTCCAAACGGAGTCTAAGTCCTTCCAAACGGAGTCTATATTATGTCCACAAAATAAAACACTCTGATTTTGGTTGTGCATCGTCTCCATTGCACTCCTGGGGGATGCTCTGGAGCAGCCTACAGTTGCACCCATTCTGCACTATTTCTTTTATTAAAGCAAGACCTATCTTTAAAGACAGGCATAATAGCTGCACCACAAACCAGGCGGATTAAAAAACGACTATAGTTGAATGTTCAAACTGGAAACCTAGAGGAATGAAGTTAGGTCTATATATAATAGCAAAATTAAGGACAATTAGGCCAAGCACAAGTCTGATTCGGACTTGTCTAGTTCATTTAGTTCAAAAAAGGGGCCTCAAATTAAGAGATAGGCTATATTATGTCCGCAAAATAAAACATAATTGAATTCCAAAAGAACGTTTTAAATTTTTTGTCGATCAAGAGCTTCCTCCAAAAGTATTTATTCTTCGACAGTTGAAACTTGAGAGCCAACAATCTGTAATTTGAAAAAAATGTGCATAATCATTTGGATTTATTAAATTAACATAACAAAATATAAATTAAATGATACATGTGCTTTTCTACTAACGCATGTTCTTATGTTGAAGACTCTATCCTTTTTCTAATGTGATGGAGGCCTCAATGAAGGGATTTGAGAGCGATTCAACCACTTAGATTCATGTGGAACTGCATTTATTATCCCTTTGTAAGTTATGGAGTATGATTCCTTTGGTTAAATAATGATCCGCATTATTGGTTGGATCATATCTCATGTATAAAATACAACTCATTGCATGCTTGCATGGAACTCTACTAACTTGCCATTCTTTGCATTCAGATCTCTTGTACTCAAGATTCACAATGTATTTTATGTCATCATATACCTTAAACATGATCTCGGAGTCGGACCATCGTTAGTCTCCTACCTTCTCTCTGTTTTTTCTCCACTCTAGCAATCACTCTTGGTGGTAACTTTGTTTGTCAGGTCAAAGTTTTTTATATCTAGTAAAAAAATCTCTTCATGATTTTAGTTCTTTATCATTCCTATAATGTTATAATAGGTTTTTGCTTCGTTTTTCCCAAATATGCATTGATTGTCATGTTATTTGTAACGTGATCAACTTTATAAGCTACATCAAACTCATGTTTGGACCAAGTACTTGGGTGTTCTTTGCAAGTTTCCATCAACCATTTGTGTGCTCCAACATCAGTCACACGGATTTCCTCCAAGGCATCAATAAAACTTTGGACTGCAACCATTTTTGAACCCTTGACATTATGCTTCAAAGCTAACAAAAATTCTTTGAAACTTTGGACTGCAATTTGAATCAGTGATATTCAAAGATTCGCACTTTAATTTCACATAACCACCACTATTTGTTTCATTTTGTGCATTAATGCACTTGGGTAAATTAGCATAGCTCTTCTCATGATATTCTTCTGTTGCTCTCATTGCAATTGTCCTAGCTCTGTATAATTTTCTTGGAAGTATATTAACTCCATATTTAGCCCTCAAAGCAGAATTAAGCTCCTCTATTGATTTTTCTTGATTGATTTTATAATCATCTTTGAATTCATTCGTAATCCACTTGGTCATAACCCCACCACCATTGAAGTTTCTGACACAAGTATGCACACCACCCATTGTCTTTACTTTAATTGTAACTCCATCGCCATAAGTGGATGCGTGGAGTCTCCAAGAACATTTGTCATTATTGTTGCATTTAATTATTACCCTTGTTCGGTCAGTTTTACTTTTTTTTTGCTTGATTCATTCCTTAATTGAATATCGTACAAGAATATCCTTGAAATGGTCAACATTGTCGAATATCATACCAACTCCAAGTTCTACAATTTGTTTTCCATTATCCTCATACTTAAATGCATAGTATGACCCTTGCATCTTCTCACCTAAAATATTAATTCGATTCCGATCTTGCAAATCATTGTCACTGTGATATAGTGCATGATCTTTATCAGAATTATAATCACTCAAGCTATCCTCGGCTTGATCATTGTCTGAACTAGGGAGTACGTATTTATCATCATGTACCTCAACTTCAGAATCGCTCTATTGACCTATTTCATCATCAACTTCAACCTCATTTTCTTCCGCATTTGTTGAATGAAATGGTGGTATTTTGGGTGTAGATGTAGAAAAACTCAAATTCATGCATACATTTTCCAAGTTGATAGTCATATAAACTGCAACTAATTTGTTTATATTTCCATCCTCTGCAATTATATAGGTTTCTTCTATATCTGGAAGAGCACCTTCTACAACAACCAATGAACTCGGCCAACTCATTCTCTTCTCCATAGCCGTTTCACAAAAATCATTTAATATAGGTATTCATAATTTGTGCTTTTCAAATTTGTAACTCTCAATTTGTCCCCAAAAAATTAAGGGGATTGTTAACCGCAGACCAAATATGGCTATTCGCAGATTATTACTATTCGCAGATCCAAAGATACTCAGAATTGTTATTCACAGAAACTATTGTTATTCGCAGACCAACATTAAAAGTAAAAAAAAATATCAAGGAGCTCACCAACAAGGGCATAGTTCATTACCCCTCATATTGAAGTCTATATCAAAATATAACCTGCATCAAAAAATCAGAAGCACCGACACCACATGTGCTCAAAAAATATCAAATACATCAAAATATACATAAGCTGGATCAAAAGATATGAATCATCAACACCACAAGTGCTCAAAAAATATCAAGTCTACATCAAAATATTATATGAGTACCTCAAAATCACAAGTGTTCAATAACACCAACACCTTGCCACTGACCTGTAAAAGAAATATCTTCAAATTATTAACACTCATGTTGGTACTAATCAATAATTGCATTAAGAAACTAAAATCAATATTATAATGAGCACTAACATACCTCAGAAGTACTAATCATCCAAATTGACTATCTCCTCTTGTGTATTCTCTTGCATTTGAGTGGTCTCCAATCTTGAAATAAATATATCTTCCCATGACTCAGCAATAGGATCTCGAAACCTTCTCCATGGCGAGACAAGACGTGGCAATGGACACCCGTCGCGTAACATCAAGTATACAAAATGATTATCATCTATAAAGCCCATACATACTAGTCTTGGCGTACCCGGTGGGCCGGAATTTAGGGGAAGAAATGTTAGACTTTGAAATGTTGAAAGCTGAATTAATGCAATATTATAGCAAGATGACACCACAAGGCCCATATCTGGCATTGACATCCATTTCTCTTGTGGTGCTGATATTTGAGCACAATCAAGGGATGATAATAAACACTCGAATCTCGATACACCATAAATATTTTTGTACATATTCTCCTTAATCTGTAGTTCCCTAGTGAGGTCCAACCTCACTTGAGCCCAGTTCTCTCCCATATATTTTTATACAATGATCCTGTATATAAAGTGCTGATCTGGATAGTGCTTTGCCCAAAAGATCTTTTTATATCTGTGTGTTGCAAATATATCATTTGGTCAAAAGTCCGCCAAACAGTAGTCAAGTTGCCAATAGAAACTTCGAGAAATTTTTTCAACTAGCTATGTCCACTCTCTACCCGATTCGTAGATGAGTTTCCCAAATGTAGAAATCTATCCACCCATGCACATACAAAACTATCCTTGAATGGATCAATCCATGTGGTGAGAACATATGTGAAGACTTTAGGATATTTTTCACCATATGTGGTTAGCATTGCATTAAACTGAATGTTAAACTCATTTTCCGTATTTGAGTTTACTAATCTTTGTCATACACTCAAAAAAGTTTCACAAGATATGCATCCAAAAAGCAGATAACAAATTTTCAACAAAAAAGTGACTTTGATAGAGAAAAGCAAGCTTTTGAGCTTCATCAGGACTCAACAGATCATAAATAACATTCCACACCAAGCATCACTAACTAGGAACATAAGTAGCTTCAGCAGAGGAGCTCTACAGGATGCATTCTGGAGGAAGGTAATCCGAGCTTCACGGGATAGAACAGGTTCATGGGGCATAAACCCACCACTACCAGCTCCGGCGCTTCATGGGGCATCGCATAAAAAAGTAAAATCAAACTTAAATCGCGGCATCGAACGGTCACCGAGAGGGCACAAACCTTTGCTGTTGGGCGACGTCGGCGAGCAGGCGGTCTTCGTAGGCGAGCGAGCGGGCGACGTCGGCAAGCAGGCAAGCGACTTCGGCGATCACGCGGGCTACGTCGGGCTGGTGGCTGGGAAGATGCGCGAGGAGAGGATTTAGGGTTGGTGGCTGGGAAGATGCGAAAGGGGAAGCTGCGGGGGAAAGATCGGGGGTTGTGAGATCGATGAAAAGGAATTAGGTTTGGTTTGTGAATAAAGGCTTTCAGAAACGAAGGGGAATATTTAACGGATTTTAAAAGAGCATTTTTTGGTCTGCGAATAGCCATATTTGGTCTGCGGTTAACAATGCCCAAAATTAATCTCCAAGTTAAAAATCTTCTCCTGAGATGAAATTTCACGAAGCAATAAACCATCAATAATATAAAACAACAAGGGAGATGAAAGATTTGAAAGCAAAATCATGGGATATTTAAAAAATATAGATTGGAAATATGCCGAAAGAAAAAGATTGGTAAAAAAAGTCTAATTTACCGTCACAAAATTAGAAAAAATACGTCTAAATATAATTTTAAGGCCTAATTTGACATACAAAAACTATAGAGACTAAAGTGACATAGCTATAAAAACTGAGAGACTAATATGATTTTTGTCCATTTGTTTAATAGCCACATTATTTAAATAATTTTAAAATAATAATGTTTTAATATGTAAAATTTTAGGGTTAATTATAGTGAACTTTTATGGGAGTTTGCACAATTATAGAGATATTTCATCTATGTTTTAGGATTGTTGCGGACCAACTCGACGTCCCGGTCGGGCTGGAATTCTTGGACCATCTTAGCTCTTAGGACGGTCGAGCGTGCACACAGCCAAAAGAGTAGGTTGATTGTACACAAACAATTTTAGCGTGGAAAAACTCATCGACTGGGTAAAAAATCACGTGATCGGATCTGTACCGGTCAAAATCCACTATTTTCGGGGGGTTACAGCTGGTTTGTGAAGTCGAGGGTGACAGACCACCTCTCTTTACAATTATGGGGTGAGAGAGCACTTTGCATGCAGAGGACGACATGTCGTCGCGCCGGAAGTTGTTACAGATTGTGTTTTGCGCCGGTGGTCTTCAAATAGCGACTTTCTGATTCTGGGTGAGAGACGACACACTTGGTCTTGCAGTTGCTGGGGCCGCTCGGAACTTGGGCGATTCGGCTTTGTCGGGTGGTTGTGACTTGACATGCTCGTGGCTCGGGTGTGGCTTGGAGGTGGCTCATAGGAGAAAAACTGGCAGAGCTTCGACCTGAGGAAGAAGACTCCAAAGAAAAGGATCAGAAAAAGATTAGAAATGTGGAGGTCTGAGACTCCTTTTATAGGCTCCGGGAGGTGGCTACGGTGGTTACGCGGCTATCCGCACACCGTAACCACCTTCATAAATGTTTTTACTACAGTTTTTGATACGCGTATCTTGCTATTTGGAGACCATCATTAAATAAATATTAAAAACTTATTGAAATTCCCCCCACTAACCTGGCGGTTAGTGGGTGGTTACTCGTGGATTGAATGACTGAGGACGCTTCTCCTCGATCGGACAGTGGGAGCGGGCCTCCACGGGTGGCTGGCAAACTTGCCGCCAAGTTCGCCGGCGTGGGAGGGCCGCCGACGACGGCCAGGGAGAGGTGGCCGCTCCCTTTGGCTGCGCGTCGACGGCCGAGGGAGGGGGCGGACGACCGCCCCTTTGGCCACCGGCGGCCAAGGCAAGGGGGCGGTCGGGGCGGCCGCCCCTTTGTCCTCCGTCGGCCAAGGCGGGGGGGGGGGGGGGGGGGGGGGGGGGCCCGGTTGGTCGCCCCTCTTAGCCGCACGGGTGGCGGGCGGGGGGGGGGGGGGGGGGGGGGTGGGAGTTCGGGGCGTCCACCCCTTGGCTGTCGGTTGCCAAGACGGGGGGCGGCCCGGTTGGCTGCCCTCTCGGTCGTACGAGCAGCCAGGTGAGGGGGCGGTCGCCCCTTTGGCCACCGACGACCAAGGAGGGGGCGGCGGGCGGTAGTCCGCCCCCGCCGTACCGGCGGCCGAGCAAGGGTGCGGCCCGGGCGGCCGTCCCCTTGGTTGTTCGGGCGGCTGAGGAGGGAGAGGCTCGGGCGACCGCCCCCTTCGCCGCATGAATGGGGGCGGCCGACCGTTGTCTGGGGAGGAGGCCGCCCGCCCGCCACCTGAGAGGTGTGGCGGTTCCCCCATTATGAGTAGTGGGATCGTCGCGCGAGGGATCAGATGTGGTGATCGCGCGTGCGGTCAAACCCATGATCCCATTAATTTTAGTGGAGATCATGGGGGAGGTGGCTATGTGCACACCCATCACATATAAAATGGGGTTCATCCCCGACAATTGACCCACAGATTATTGTTGCACGAGACCGCTTCAGACGAAGAAAAACAAGGATCTTGTCTTGTTCATTTTTATTGTGGCGATGGTGGTGAATGGTGATGAACTTGCGCTGGCGAGCAGCTGCGCCCTAAAAACTCGGGTAAAAAATATTAGTATCTATTTTATGATGTAGGGGTGGTGATAACCGTGCCTGGGGGAGGAAGCTATTGATCCCTTAGTCGTGATGGTGCACGTGGTCGCACACGGGCGTGCGCTAGCATGCGTGTGTAGACATGTGCAAGGGAGTGCGCTGGCATACCTACAGAGGTGCGGGCGGATGCGTCTGCGCTGGAGCGTGCGCGACTAGTCGTGCATGCAGGCACGTGCCAGACTACGCGCGGGGGCTTGCGCGGTTGCACACGATCGCACGCGCGTGCTTAGCTGGTCAGGCGCACATGTGCGCCCGATCCCACGCGCGGGTGCGTGCGGGATGCGTGCCTAGTCGCGCGGTCGCACACGCTCACACGCATGATCCCGCACGCGGGCGCGCGCCTGGTCGCGCTGGCACGAGCCCGATCCCTCGCGAGGGCATGCGTTTGCGCGCACGCCTAATCTCGCGCGGGTGTGAGCCTGGCCGCGCGCTGTCCAGGACGCGAGGGGGCCTGATCGCGTGCGGTCCTAGTCATGTGCCCTGGTGTGCGTGCCCGCATGCGTGTTGTGCGTGCCCGCATGCGTGTTGTGCGGGCTTGCGTATATGTCGTGGTTTTTTTTTGCGCACGACAAGGGTGGATGACTTTTAACTAGTGCTTTTTAGTCTAAAGTTCTATTCCTTATGACAGGGATCAAAACGTACTGCTCAGCCGATCCGTCTTCGTTCCTCTCTTATCGAGGACCAAGTTGCAATTTGGAGTAGGATATTCGGCCTTTCTGCCGACTTTGAAGTGAGGATACCGCGTGCTGAGGTGAGGGTGCAAAATCTTCCTCGTGGTTGGTTGACGATCTGTGAGACTACCTTGAGATCGGGATTTCGGTTCCCCCCATGTGAGGAAGTGGTTGAGATTCTGAAGTTCTGCGCCGTGCCGATTTCTCAGTTTACTTCCTTGGGAGTAGTACGCCTTATGGGGTTGGTTGTCTTCTTTTGCGAGCATGGCGAGAAACTTTCTTTGAATTGCTTTCGTGATTGTTGCAATGTTCGCTACGATGGTGGCGAGCGGGTGGAGATTTGCAGCAACAAGAGTTGGCTTGATTTTGAGATCCGGACGGACCGCCGCCACAGAAATACTTTGTTTGGTTATGTCAGGAATTATTGGGGCTTACCGGAGCTGTGGAACGCGTTGTCTGACCGTTGTCGTCGCCAAAGGGGAAAGGAGCGTGAGTTCACTCATGTACTTGGATTTTCAGAGCCTCGTGAGCTGGCTAATTGCCTGTTCTTCATTTCTTCGTTCGTGGAAGAGAAGCGTTTGTTACGGTGTGGCCTTTCTTCAGTCCCTAGGCGGACCGTTGTGATGTTTTTGAGTTGTAGTCGGAAACGGAAGGTCGTTGTACTTTCTCGAGGTGGCGGGAGATCGACGCCTTGTTTGTCTTCTCTGAATGATGATTTTCCTTGCAGTGGCCATGGCGGTTCGCCTCCTGATCTTCAGGTGCTTGGTTCGTCTGCCCCCAGTCTTTCCCTGTGGTGGCAGCGGCTCCGAGGTTGTCTTCTTATTTGAAGGTGATGAATGAAGTGGTAAGTGAGCTTAATCATTTTTTGCTCTGCTTTATTGTTGTATTGCAGCGACTTCTCTTTTTTCTTTTGCATATTGAGGCTCTGGTTCAGATTGTCGTCCCTTGGAATGACCATTATGTGAGTTTGAAGGACGGATATCTAACCCTTTAGGAGAGGTTTCAAGCCATGTCGGGCTCTCTTGTCGCCTTGAAGGATGATCATGACCTGAATGTTTCTCGATTTCGCCGGATGGGGTCGGAGTTGAAGGCAGAGTTGGAGGAGACTTGGGCTTCCCTAGAAGTGGAGAAGTCTCTAGTGGAGAGGACTACGCAGATGCTGAAGTGTGCCCGAGAGGAGACTTCTTGTTTGGAGACAGAGCTTGGTGCGGTGAAGGCCTAAGCAGAG